>RJWJ010006210.1:0-63627 GCA_004363605.1 Indri indri
AAAAATAGAAAGAAATTAATTGGACAGCTGAAAATATATATAGAAAAAATTAGCCGGGCATGGTGGCACATGCCTGTAGTCCCAGCTACTCGGGAGGCTGAGACAGTAGGATTGCTCGAGCCCAGGAGTTTGAGGTTGCTGTGAGCTAGGCTGACGCCACGGCACTCGCCCCAGGCAAGAGAGTGAGACTCTGTCTCAAAAAAAAAAAAAAATAAAAATAAAAAAAAAAATAAAAATAAAATAGAATGTCAATACATGAATTGTGCAGGGGTACAATTCGATCCATAACAAGGTATTTCCAAAGTCACCATATTTATTAATTCTAGATTTTAAATTAGATCACATAATGTCAACAGAGTGCAGATGCCCTTAGTTTAGCTCTAGCTCTATAGTATTTATTTTCTTACATGTCGAATATCCAGAATATGTGCATTCTCAGTTGTTTTTGTGATAAAATATAATGCATTTTGAACAAAATCTTTTCATCCTTACCTTGGAACTTCTGCATTTAGAGCATTTATGGAGTGTGAGCATGTGTGTGTGTGAGAGAGAGAGAGAGAGAGAGAGTGTGTGTGTTTGTGTTTATAGCCTCAGTTCTCTCATTTAGATTACTGAGTGATTTCTCACTTGCCAACAGCTCTTCACATTATATGAATCTGAACTACTCACATTGTGAAATGCTTTTCATTCCTATAGCTTATAGAGTAATTGCCTGCCAGTATCCCTTTTTTTGCAATTCACTTTTAACCATAAAGGAAAGCCTTATTTTAATTCTCTTGAATGCCAAATCATTCAGTACTGAAGGTATCATTTCAGTGAGCTGTATAATCTCACTCGAAGCAAAAGGGAAATGTAGCATGTCAGCAAGAAATGGTCCATTCTGAACCTTGATTTAAGGGGCTCTACTACTTGGATCATCCAATCTGTATAGGGAAATATTTGAAACTTTTACCCAGAACAAAGTGCTTAGACATCACCATTGATAGTAGGGTTAGTGATGTTATGAGTCAGGCTACAGCTGAGGAATATATTTGTGGGGGACCGTGCCGTAGAATGCAAAGAGCAGTGGATGAAAAGCAGGAGATTGTAACAGTCTAGTCCCATGATGCCCCAGCTTTACCCTGTAGACATTCATTCTTTCATTCATTCATTCCTATTTATCTAGATTCTGTGTTATTATAAGAACATACAGATGATTAAGACATGAAATGTGACAGATTAACTAGACATTAAGAAAGACATTACAATACAGAGTAATGAAGCCTACAATAGAGAAAATACAGTGTGTATTAAGTGCAGGCAAAGCTACTGAGACAAGACTTGAAAATACGGTGATAAAAATTATGTACGAAAGTCTGGAGTTAAGTTATTTGGGCTAATGGAGTGATATGTGGCTTCTGTTTCTGCGTCCTTGGTGGCTGCTTTAGTACTCACAGTTTTCTCCCCACAAGGAAAGAGGAAAAGGGGCAGAGGTATGTATCCATATTTCATTCAAGGGACACAACTAGGAAGTGCCATGCGTTAGTTCTGTTCACAACCCATAGATAGAAATTTATTCCATGGCCACATTGAGATGAAAGGGAGACTAGTAATGCAGTCTTTAGCGGGATTGCCATGTTTGTAGCTAAAACTTGAGAATTCTACTGATAAAATTATATCCATTCGTAATGAATATTGATGGAAAAAATAGTAGTCCCTTCTCTGAAGTGTAATGGGAACACTCAGTATGTGATTGGTGGAATGGGTATGACATATCTTAGTGAGAAGAAAGTCCTCCAAATTTTCTAAAGCAGTGAAGCAACAGTAGGGCCTAATAGTTAAAGACAGGATGAGTCTGAGTATTTCAGACAGGGAAAACAACTTACGGAAAAACCCTGGAACAATAGGAAGCATGGGCAATTAAGGAACAGAAAGATAAATGTTAAGATTGGCATGAGAGTATTTTGCCAGAGGCAGAATGGCAAAGAATGACTCTGGAAATGTATGCAGGGTCAAATTGTGAAACAATTATGGTCTTCATCCTAGGAATTACAGGGAAATGTTAAATAATTTGTACTAGGGAAAATGTTCAGGAGACCTCCATTTTTAAAAGGTTGATGTTTGAATAGGGTTGAAAAATGGATGGGGAAAGCCTGAATTGGAGCTAGAGAGAGCATGTAAGCAGCTTTGCAGTAATCCAAGTAGAAAGTTTGTGGGGAGACAATGGTGTTAATCCTAGGAAGGGAGCTAAGTGAACACAGGCAATATGAGGTCTAAAAGACAAGGTTTAGGGATGACTGGATGTTGGTTCTAAGAGATAAGAATGATGCAAGGATGACTCTTGGGATGATCCAATAGTGGTGACCTTTTGGTGAGCTGGGGAAATTTAAAACAGGAGTAACATTAGGGAGTAAAGGATGGTGGAAGAAGAATTCAATTTGAAATCATTGAGGTATTTCTAGACATTTAAGTGGCTATTTCAAAAGTCTTTTTGGTAGACTTGTCAGGAGCTCCCAAGATAAGTCTGAGCAGAAAATGCAGATGTGGGAGACATGGAGGTAGGGAGATTTTCCTTGGATATCAGGCAGAATAAGAACAGGGAATGGACATAGCTGAAAAGAACATCAGTGTTTAAGGAGATTGCAAAGAGATTAAGAAAAAGAAAGAGCACAGAGAGGGAGAAAAACCAGGTAAGAACTTGGAAATCAAACGAGAGGAAGTAGTCTACGTATCAAATGCTGTTATAAGAGATAGCCCTGAAGTAACCAAGAGTGGATTGGTAACAAATAGGTTCAGGAAGATAAGGACTAAAATGTGTCAAAGAATTTAGTGATATATAGTGAGAACATTTTGGTTACAGCCATATTGTCATTGTGTGAGCACTGAGAGGGTGGGGAGAAAATCAATGTGGTATCTAGGGTCAATTATTTACAGGTATGTGACTACAAAGAGTAGGAGATACATACTGCAGTAGCAAGAGAGGAAGATTATGATGAAGTGGTTTTTTTTGTTAGTTTTAATTGTGTAGGCTTATTTGATAAAGGTTTTAAGGGATAAGGATGTGTTGATATTGTATACAACTATATCTTCAAAGCCTTTAACTATGACAAGTCTCTGGGCTATTGCACATGCCATTTCTTTTGTCTTAAATATTTTTCTTCTCATCTTCACCCCTGCTTTTCAGTTTCATGTAAAAATGGAAGATAAATTGTTTCTGAAGGAGATATGGTAATTTAGGTCCTCCCTGGATGACTGTTTGTTTATAAAATGATAGTAATACCATTAAGTGAATGCTAATTAGTTTACCAGGCACTGTACAAAACACTTTTCAACTATTACCTCCTTTAATCTTTCACAATGCTACGGAGTTTGCTTGTTTATTTATTTATTTATTTTACTTCCTCTTACAGGTTAGAAATTGCTGAGGGTCATACAGCTAAGAAAATTGTGGATCAAAATTTGAGCCCAGGCAGTCTGAATCCCAAAATTGGAATACTCTAAACTTGCATGGTAGAATTGAGAATTATTAATTCCTAAATGTTGCGGTTGCAATCAAGTTTGATTTTTTTTGTTTATGAATATTTTTTGGACTTAACATGAAAAGTATTTATTCCTTGAGAATAAAATTACTCTTTCATTTTGGTCATCTTTTAACAATCTTTAATTGGAAATAAAATTAAAATGATGAAACAGTTCTATGATCATGAAAAATTTTTAATAGTAAAAATTTAAAAACTTTGGTAAAACCTTCTTTTTTTTTTACTGAGTTTGGCCATTTAAAAACAAAGCCAGAAGTCCTCTGAGCAGTCATGACAGGAAGATGTTTCCTTATTACATTATTTGATGAGAATTGATGTCTACACAGTTAATTTTCAAAAAGTTAAGAGTCTGAACATGATATATTGCAATGATTATGACTGAAAATCTTGTAGAGACTATGTCACACCTTTTGTAGTAAATTGTGGTAAATCTGACCCAGATTGCCTGGTACATCAGAAGAATGCGGTGTTCTTCGTGGGTGGGGAACTGGGCAAACGGGCGTGCTCAATGAAGAAGCAGATAGAAAGAGTCGGAGAATCCAAACTGCTTTACAATAAGCTCAATTTTAAATGTACGTAATAAAGTTACAACAATAATGTTGTAGCTCAGTAATGCAGTCTTAAAATGCAGCAAGCCAATTATCCTTTCATTTGAAATTTCATGTCCTTATAATAAGGTTTGTTCTTTATTCTAGGGCTTTATTGTAAGTAGAGATGAGTTGTTTTTTTATTACCTGTGTCCATCTCTAGCTATAATAAAAGCTTAGTGTGTGTGTGTGTGTGTGTGTGTGTGTGCAGCGTGTGCATGCCCTACACAAGAACTCACTAACTAGTTATGATTACCTAGATCTAGTCATTTTCCCAAAGAGATTTCCTATTTTAGGGGGGAAAAGGACTTATAAAATAACATGTATCAGTATGTTATCTCACCCATTATTTTTTCTGCATGCCATATTTCTTCCATGTGCCATATATCATTACATTCCGTGTAACTTTTATCATTTGTTTATTTTTCTTAAATGCATTCAATAGCCACCACACTGAAGTTTGATTGTCTCTCTTTTTCTTTTTCCAAAATGCATTCCCTTAGTTCTTTTGAAGATAAATGCAATGATGGGCTTGAAACACATCCAAGATTAGGTTATCAGTAATATTCCAAATTAGAGTGCTATCTAGAAATTGGTGCCATTTGGGAGCTATAATTTTACCATATGTTCTCTGTGTATATTCATTATAAAGACATTTACATCCTCCTCTATTTTCTCTCCATGATATATTTTAGTATAAAAAATTACAAAAACAATGTCAATCACATACCTTTCTTATTTTTATCAAGTTGCTGTATTAATCATATTAGAATAATTTTCTCCCTCACATAATAACAGAGTCTTCCTTCTTTCCATGGAACCAAATCTAGAAGGAATACCATTATCATTATGTCTAAATAAAAGATTCATTTCTGTTTCTTTTCCTGTTTCCCATCCTATTAAGAAGACTTTTGATTTTTCTGCATGCTCCCAAGGATGTCCTCTTGGTATTGCTGAATGTCAACTTAGGTAATTCAAAAACTCTCATTTTAATTACCTATGTCCATTATTCATTTCCTACACTTTCCACAGAGGAGTGAAAAGAGACTTCTAAATGTTTCCATCTTGGCTGTTCCAAAGGACACCTTGTTTAATTAAAAAAAGCATTGTCAAAAAAACACTCCCTAGATGTTTGAAGGTGTGTAGGCTTTGGTGATTACCTGTATGTCATATATTTACTTTAATGTAATGAAAATGATATAAAAAGGATTATATTTGTTTTAAAATAAGACCCATTGAAATATGTGCAATGAAATTGCACCAACAGAGGTGTAGGTCAGAAAAGTAATCTGGTAATATTTTAGGATTTATTTGTGCAGTTATTATTTTTTAAATTGATATTTTTGAAAAGGAAATAAATAGCTCAGGAAAAAATGCACAGATACATACAAAATATATATACTCCCTCCCACAACTGTCTATCATTGACCTAGTTTTGAGTCTCTGCTCCCACCCCACCTTGGGTTATAACTTATTATATATTCTTCTAGAGTTTCTTTAAGCATATACAAAAAATATAAATATATGATTTCCTCTTTTTTCTGCCAAGTAATATCTTCTGTTTATTTTTACTTTCTGCATATGTTATTATTTTCCCCCAAGCAAATAATGTCTATCTGTTCTTTCTCTTTTTTTCTTGCTTGGTTTATGAATGATTTATCTATATTGTAAACTTTTTCAAGAACAAGCTTATATATTTATTCCACTGCTTTTCTGTTGTTTAAATCATTAATTCTTGTCATATCTTTTTATTTGTTTTCTATTGCCATGTAACAAATCACAATTTAGAAGCTTAAAACAAAATTCATTTATTTTCTCATAGTTCTATAGGCCAAGTTAAGACAGACTCAACTATGCATTCTGCTTAGGGACTCACTGGCTGAAGCATTAAGGGTGACCTGGGCTGGACTTTTTCCTGGAGACTTTGGGATAAAATCACCTTCTAGGCTTATTCTGGTTGTTAACAGAATTCAGTTCCCAGGGGTTGTAGGATTGAAGTCCCTATTGGCTCATTTTCTATTAGCCAAGGGTCATTTTCTGCTCCTAGAGGATACTCTAAAGTCCATTCCAGGTGGTGCTCTCCAACTTCAAAGGCAGCAACAGCTCAGGGACTCTCTCTTGTGCCTTGACTCTCTGTGAATTTCCCTTTTGCTATCAGATGGAGAAAACTCTCTGCTTTTGAAGATCTCATGTGATTAGGATAGGTACACCTAGATGAACTTCCTTTTGAGTAACTCAAAGCCAACTGATTAGTCTCCTAAGTACATCTACAAAAAAAAAAAAATTCTTTTGACATGTAACATGACATAATCAGGGCATGAGAGCTCGTCATGTTCACAGCCTCAGCGTGTAGGGCAGGAAATCTTGGGAGACCATTTAGGATTCTGCTTGCCACAATATTATTTCCTGTCTTAGACCATTCAGGCTGCTAGAACAGAATACCATAGACTGGGAGGCTTATAAATGATAGGTATTTATTTCTCACAGTTCTGGAGGCTAGAAATTTGAGATAAAGGTCACAATAGATTCAGTGTCTGGTGAAGGCCTACTTCCCATTTCACAGATGGCCACCTCCTTGCTCTGTCCTTACGTGGTGGAGGAGGCAGGGAAGCTCTCTGGGGCCTCTTCTATAAGATCATTGATCCCATTCATACCCACATGACTGAAGGATGGAAAAATTATATCATACAAATGCTAGTCAAGCTAAAGTGGCTATATCAGTATTAGATAATATCATTATTACATAATGATAAACAGATCAATTCACCAGAAGATGTAACAATCCTAAACATATAGCCACCTAACAGCAGATTTTCAAAATACTGTACATGAAGCAAAAACTGATAGAACTGAAAGTAGAAATAAACAAGGTATAGACTTACAGTTGGATTTCAACCCTTCTCTCTCAGTAATTGATAGAAAAAAAAGACAAAAAATTGATAAGAATATAAAAAATCAGAAAAATGTCAGTTGGCTTAATTGACATTTATAGGACAGAATACACCACAGAATACATGTTGTTTTCATGTACAAATGGAACATTCACAAAGATCAACCATATCATGGGACACAAAACATCTCTCAACAAATCTTAAAAAATTTAAAATTACAAACATATTAAGATGTTTTTTCCCCCAAACTAATCTACAAATTCAACAAAATTCTAATGAAAATCCTAGCAGATATTTTTAGGAATTATAATGCTGATTTTAAAATAGATGTGGCAAAGAAACTAGAATAGCTGAAACAATTTTGAACTAGAAGAAAGAATTTGAAGGACACATACTACCTGATGTCGGGATTCCCTATAGAGCTGCAGTAATCCAGATAGCATGGTTCTCATCAGGAAAATACAAATTGAAACCGCAGTGAGATATCACCTTACCTCTGTTAGAATGACTTTTATTAAAAAGTCCCAAAACAGTAGATGGTGGCATGGATGCATAGAGAGAGAAACACTTATACACTGTTGGTGGTACTGTACATTAGTGCAACCCCTATGGAAAATCTCTGAGATTTCTCAGAGAATTAAAAGGAGACCTACCATGTGATCCAGCAATCCCACAACTGGGTATCTACTCAAAGGAAAAGAATCATTTTATCAAAAAGACACTTTCATTCAAATGTTTATTACAGCACAATTCATAATTGCAAAGATGTGGAATCAACCCAAGTGCGTATCCATTCATGAGTGGATTAACAAAATGTGGTATATGTATACCATGGAGTACTACTCAGCCACAAAAAGGATGAATTAATGCCTTTTGCAGCAATATGGAAGGAATTGGAGACCATTATCTTAAGTGAAGTATATCAAGAATGGAAAAACAAACACCACATTTACTGTCTAATAAATGAGAACTAACCAATGGGCACGCAAGTGCATCGAGTGAAGTAAAAGTCATTGGAAATCAAGCAAGGGTTGGGGGGAGGAGGGGGGAGCAAAAACCCACCTAACAGGCACAATGAACACTATTGAGGTAACGGGCACATTTATAGGCCTGACTCAAGCCATGTAAAAAGACATTTGTACCCACTTAATATTTTGAAATAAAAAAGATATTAATAGTATAGTTCTGAAAAGGGTATAGCTATGGATAAATAGAAGAGAATTGTGAGTAAAACAATGGACCCAAACATATAAAATCTATTGCTTTTCAACAAAGGCACAGAGATAATTCAATAGAGAAAGGAAAAACCTTTTGAACAAAGGTGCTGCGATAAAATGAATATCCTCATGCACAAAATGAATTTCAATCCATACCACATTCTTTACATAAAAAATTAACTCAAAATAGATTATATACCTAAATATGAAACCTAAAACTATAAAAATTCTAGAAGATAACATGGGATAATACCTACACAACCTTGAGTTAAACGAAGATGTTTTTAATCACACAAAACCACAATCCATAAACGAAAAACAGATAAATTGACTCCCTGAAATTAATAACATCTGTTCTTTAAAATACACTGTGAAGAGCCTGAAAAGATGAGGCACACATTGGGAGGAAATATTTGCATATCATGCATGTGATGAAAGACTTGCATCCAGACTCTGTTAAGTACTTCGAATTTCGGAAAGGAAACAAATAATCCAATTAAAAATTGACAAAAGATTTGAGTAAATCCTTCACCAAAGACAGTTGGCATACAGATGGCAAATAAACACCTAAAAAGATGCTCAATAACATTAGGAAATAGAGGCAATGCAAATTAAAACCAAAAAGGAGTATCTCTACATGCCTACTAAAGTGACTTAAAATAAAACAAAACAAAAATCAAACAAGTCTGACAACACCAAGTGTTGGTGAGAGTGCGGAGCTACTGGAACTTTCAGACATTTCTTGTGGCAACTCAAAATGGTTCAGACCCTTAGGAAAATTATTTGGCATTTCTTATAAAGATAGAAATTTACTTACCTAATGACCCAATATTTCAACTTTTGATTATTTACTCAAGTGAAATAAAAATGTACACTTACATACAAACCTGTATGTGAATGTTTTATAGCTTTTTTGTTTATAATTGCCAAAAATTAGAAACAACTCAAATGTTCCTTAGCCAGGGGATTAGATAAACAGATGTACAATCATACAACAGAACACTATTCAGCAATAAAAAAATGAGCTGTTGATATATGAAATAACATGGAGGGATCTCAAATGCATTATTCTAAGTGAAAGGACTGCACGCTATGATTCCGTTTGATGATACTCTAGAAAAGGCAGAACTATGGGAACAGAAAACATCGATGGTTTCCAAGGGCTGGAGTTCAGGGAAATGGTTGACTACAAAGTGGGGTGTGTTTGTGTGTGTGTGTGTGTGTGATGATAGATTTGTCCCATATTTTGATACAGTGGTATTTATACAAGGGCAGACATTTGTCAACACTTGCAGAACTATACAATTAAAAAAGTACTTTTTTGGTATGCAAATTATATTCTAATAAAAAGTGAAAAAAATAATATTCCAGTTATTAAACAAGAGACAATCAGGAAACTCACTCTCTTTCCACCTTTTTTCTTTGTCCTCCCAATTTGTATATGTTTTTTCATTGCTAAATTATTATCAGTCATATGCCATTTATATTAGTTCTGCCACTTTAATCTCCAAGTTTGTTTCAGTGTTAGTTCTTCAGTTAAATGTATTTAATTCTCACTATCCATTTGTTATAGTATCTTCAGTTAATGGATTCCCTTGGCTATAATTTGAACTCTAGTAACTATCTCAAGAATAGGTTATGGAAACATTATTACCCTGTGTTTTTTATATTAAAACTTGTTTGTAGTTTTGTATGATTTTTGATGATTCTCCTTTGTTGATATGTATTGCTACTCTTTTCTACAATTTTTCTTATGTCTTGTATCAGTTTGTCCCAGTACAGTTTGTCTTTAATTCTTATCGGATAATTTGAATTTTTGTAAGCTGCTCTCTTGGAGTTTACTCTTGTGAAAGCAACAAGGGCAGGGCCTCTTTCCAGGGTTTGTAACTCAGAAGTTCTCTCCTCTGCTTTCACAGAGATAGACAGCTACCTCCAAATGTATGTATGACTCCTATTTCTTCTCTTTCTTGGACCCAAACCAATTCCAAGAAGGTTTTTATTACAAACTCTGCTCACGCTCGTTTCCTCACTCTTTATTGCAAAAAGGGCACATGGTTTGAACTTCAGGGTGAGTTTTTGACCTCTGGAAGCAGAGTTTTACTATAGCATTCTGAGATCTGCGCCCACCATCCCCTTTTGCCATTTTCCAAGCTTCTTCACTTTACATATTGCCACGTGCCCTTAGCTGTTCAGCTGCTTTTGGGAACACCTGTATGTATTTTCAAGTTGACAGATTATATACTTCTTAGGTTTTCTGAAAATGAATTCTACATATTTTTTGTTGTTGCTTTTATATAATTTCCAGAAGGAGAGGAAAAATAAGGTGGACTTACAGTCATACTAGAAGTTGCAGTCCAGTAAAGTTGATATATATTTGCAGATGTGGAGGGTAAAACCTCTAAGATGTACAGGTTCAATTGCACCATTGCTGTCAGATTCCTACACCCCCCTCCAAAACATCATCTACTGTGTTCCTTAAACTTGATCACAAAAAAAGAATAATGAATATTAAACCATGGAGCTTGTTGAAGCAAAACTAAAACAACCTGAAGGAGAAAATTTCTTGTGGAGATTTCCTTATAATATCTTGGAGGAAAACATTCTCTCTTCCTTTTTCTGTCTCATTGCTTTCTTTTCTCCCCCCAAAATCAGTTTTTCTTATCTCCAATTTTTGGATTATCAACAGGCTGTCTTTCTAGTTCCTGGCTTGTCTATTTATTGATGTTTTTCCCTTTTCTAGGTTGCAATGCTTAATGCAATTCTTGCAGAAAAATGCTTAACTTTCTCTCAACCTTCTGGTTTCCACAGAGGATTTGGTAGAACACTGAAATGTGATTGGCAATATTTATTCTCGGGGACCTGCCTCTACTTTTGCAATAAACAGGGGGTTAGGCAGTCCTCAGAAATATACAGGCAACACTCCAGGCTATTATTTTGAATAATCTGCTCTGGCACAGGAACATTCCAAGGTGTTGAATGTCTTAAAATATGTGGTGCTACATGAGTGCCTACAGCACCTCAGGGTAAAAATTGAGCCCAGTGTAAGAATGAATGATGGAGCCTTTGTATTTTTCTCAATGTTTAGGCAGGTGTGTTGGCATTTACACATGCCTATGTGATGTAGCATTCAGAGGGAGGTAAAACTCTTTGATGATTCTACATTTCTATTGTATAAAGAATCCATCACCCTGCTAAGACGGTTTGCTTCTAATTGTTATGTTGTTTCCTCTTTTCTCACATTATCTTGTTTTATGGGCAAGGTGACTTTTACAAGGCTACATTTACTTTTCATTTAATTTTGCAAATAGGCAACCAAATCAAAGGGAATTACAAGATGCTTTCATGTTTAAGGGGAAAATGTACATTGATGTCTTAAGAAGAAAATCAAGAAGATTCACTTTAGGGGAGAATACAATGTCAATGCATTGCAGGGCTGAATAATTTTCATAACTAGATTTTATTATTAAAGAAAATTGTAAGAATATCTAGTGAAAAATATGATTAAACATGCATGCGGAAAGTTGAGGGGGGTGGTGCAAGAAGTGGAGGGAGAAGTAAACAGGTATGCAGGAAAGAGGTAAGAAAGTCACACCCACGTGAAACATAGGAGGAAACAAGGAACTCTGTTTATGTTGACGACCATACATCCAGCAAATCGAACCCTTAGAAATGCAGACATAAATTCAGCAACACTAATTGCACACTTATCATATAAAAGACTTTGAAACCTATGTTGGAGAGTATTTTTTAAACAAGATATAAATATAAATATTTATATGTAATATAAATATAAAAATAAAAGTGTTCTCCAATTCTTAAGGAATTGCCAAACTAGTGGAAAAAATTAAAGAAACAACCAAACATAATTCAAAGTGGAAGCAATATTTTTAAAAAATGAAGGTGAAAGGAAGCTTTTTTTGTGCTCAATGGGTGTCAGAATTTTTCTAGAGATAAAGTTGAACTAGAGTATTTAAAAGACCTGGACCTTGCTTACCTTTTAATTCCTATTTTTATCTATTTCTCCCCAAATACTTCTGGTTTTCCTGTCTAACTATACCAGATCTCTACCCCAGGGCTTCATTTACACAATGTATTTCATCTGTCTAGTAGATTATCACTTCTCTACCATTTACCTTACCCGTAGTCTTTGTGAGGATGAATAAGTTTACACACATTATAGACTTAGAGTTGTGTTTTGCACTTAGAAAGAGCTCAGTAGATGCTCACTATTATTAGTAATAATAAAAAAAAATGTTAAATTTATTTTAGCTTCAGGATATTTTTCTCTTAATGGTTATATTTTCTAAATGCTTAAGAAGAGTTGGGAGCAATCATGGAGGCAGGTACATTGATAGAAAGAAAGTAGATTTTAAAAAGAAAGTGACAAAGCAAGTGTAAACAAGAAAATTGTAGTTGTTAGGAGCCACACATAAATTCCCTGTACCAGGCTTTAAAAGCATCGTTACAACACACCACAGTGCTATGACTGATATTTGTTTTAGAAATTCAAATTACCTTAACTTCCGGTTCACGAGGCCAGAATACAGATAATCCAATTAAAAATGCTTTCTTCTTAATGATGAAAATAAAAACATTTTAGCAATAATGAATACTAATTTCAATTACCTGAGACATTGTCCTTCTGTGACTTTTTTTACTCCTCCAAAATAGAAAAATATATTACCATTCTTTATTATCTAACTTAATGACTAATGTAAAGCCTAGAGCAATGTCTACTCCAAGTTCCTAAAGCCTCAGTTGAAGAGATTGAATTAAAAAGACTTTGGCCTGATACCTCAGTTTTTCAAACCCTGAAATTATATATATACCATGAAAATAAATAAATATGGGAAAATTAATAACATTGATTTAAAATATTAAAAATAATAGAATGATATTAAAATAATTATTAATATTTTCTTAGAGCATAGGAATGAAAACAGATAATCACACACCTTCTTTAAGCAGCAATATTTTTACTAGGCTCAAGTAGACATGGAATGTGAAAGAAATGTCAGATAGGAAAATAACTTATGTTTGATCAGAGTACTTACCTTGTTTTAACTGATTGATTTGTATGAATATTTTATTTAATTTGTAGAACTTTGGGAAGGGGGCAAGGTTGTGTTTGAAATGCAAAGGTATATAACTTTTCAAGAACGAGCATTTCCCTTCTAGAGTGGGGTCAGCAGAGTGCTCAAAAATTCAATTCAATGGATATCAAAATTAATGCAATATTTGTTCACTTCATTAGCAAATGTACGAGTCTTTCCTAATTCCAGATCTTGTGCTAGATTATGAGTATTCAGGATTGATAGAATACTGTCTACTCTTAATACACTTAAAATTTTATAGCAGGCACCAAAAATTATGCCATAATTAAATCAGAACAGAGAGAGTGAGAAAGAGAGAGAGAGAGAGAGAGAGAGATTTGGGAACACAATGAAGAAGGAGCTATTCATTCTGCCTGATAGGACCAGAGGAGTTCTAAGAAGGGTTGAAATTTGCACAAGGTGTTTGGTAAAATTTTGCCAGGTGAGATGCAGAAACCTAAGTCAGGCACAGAAAACAACTGGAGAAAAACATGGAGGCAATAAAACAATAGATGTTTGTGTGATTCAATATAATTCCTAGGAAAATAAATAGTCCAGTATGACTAAAATATGCAGTACTGGGGTAGAAGGAAGAGGGAAGTTTGAGGCCAGATTTTAAGGGCAATGTATGGCTTGATGAGTGTGGCAGACAGACTCTAAGATGGCTTTGTGATATTCATGTGCTTGTGCAACCCCCTTTCTTTGAATATGGGCAGAGCCTGGCACTTGCTTCTGACCAACAGAATGTGGCAAAGGTGATGGGATTGTAAATTATACATCTTGCACTGCTTGCATCTACATTGCTACATCTTGCAAGTACATTCTTTCCCTTGCTGGCTTTGAGGGCAAGTGGCCGTGCTGGGAAGGTTCACACGGCAAGGAATTGAGGCAGCCTCTGGCCAACAACCAGCCAGGAACTCAGAACAGTTTCTGGTCAACAGCTTACAAGAAGTGAATGCTGTGAACAACCATGTGAGCTTGGAAGTGGATTTTTTCCCCAGGCAAGCTGTAGGTCTTGAAATAGCAGCCCTAGCGTACACCTTGACTGCAGCCTTGTGAGATCCCAAATCACGGTATACAGCCCAGCCATCCCTGGACTCAGGACCTGCGGAAACTGACATAGTAAATGTGTGTTGTTTTAAGACAGTAAGTTTGTGGTAATATTGTTATGCAGCTATAGATAGCTAATATGATGAAGAATTTGGAGATTATCTTAAAATCAATAACAAGCCAGCTGCTTGCTAAGGATTTTCAAGCAAGTAAGTGGCTTGACATGTCTACTTTAGAAAATAAAATTTAGGAAGCAATGTGAAGAATAAATAGGATGCTGAAAAACAGGATGCATAAAATACAATTTGGAGATTACTGCAACAGTCTGAGTGAGAGGTGAAAACGCAAAGTAAGGTGGTACTATAAGAACTGAAAAGAAAATTATGAATTTAGGGGTTATAGTCTCTATTTTGTTTTAATGTGAGAAATGTGATCATAATCAACCAAGTACTCAAAGATCATTTTATGGATAAAAGAGAAGAGATTCCAACTTTTAAAAATTAGGTAAATGATATAGCATTAGGAACTCAAGAGTTACATATTTCTATAGTTATTTCAAAACTAAAGGTTTCTTTAGAGCCCCAAATTTAGAGCTATAAATTCTGTATCAAAAATCAATTCACTATTAATACTATTGAATAACTGCTAAAGAACAATGTTCTCTCTTTGTCAAGGCCAGCCTTAGCATGGGTACTATCTTATCCTCTTTTTGCCTGCCGTTATGATTAGAAAAATAAAAAGCTACTCAGATATTCCAAATGATAGCTTTTACCTTCCTGAAGAGCTGCTAGTACCTACCTGATTAGAATTCATTTGTAAGTAACAGAGGTCTTTTAAATCCAAATTGCATTTCTTAATGAATTGTTTCTGTTTATTCAATTCACGTCAAGAAACTCCTCATTGAACAAATACTTATTGAAACTTACATTATGCCAAGCTCTAATAAATATTAGGTATCTATCAATAAATAAAAATCATTCAATTTTCAGAAATGTTTTTGAACATCTCCTATGTATTAAGCAGGCATTTTTTAGCATGCTATAAATAGATAAAAATCCTGATCCTCGTGGAGCTACAATCAGTTGGAGAACAGGGGAAACAATATAAACAAATAAATATGTCTCTAAAATAAAGTCAATAAAGGATTAGAATTATGAAGAAAAATGAAGCAGAGAGAAGAGATGGATAGACCATGGGAGTGCAATTTAAATCATAGTGGTCAGGATAAGTTCTCTCTGTGGAGGTGATTTTGGGAGCAAAGATTTGAACAAAGTAAGAGATTGAATTCTAGAATATCTGTGGGGAGAAATTTGTGAGAAGGTTGAGAAAATGGTGCCTGGAAGGAAAAGACGTGTGCAAAGGCCTTGAGGTAGGAATGTGCTTGACTTATTCCATCAGAAGCTGGAAAGCTAGCAGGGTGAGCAGGAGGAAGAATAGAATGAAGTGAGATTGAAGAGAATAAATGTGCCAGGTCATATAGAACAATATTGTTTAGAGTTTAAAAATACGGATTTTATTCTAAGAGCAATGGGAAGCCAATAATGATTTTGAACATGAAAATGACCACCGTGTTTAGTTTGTGGGTGATGGATTATAATGGATAAGAGTGGAAACAGGAAGACAAGTTAGAAAACTATTGCAGTAGTTAAAGTTAAAATTAAAACAAAAGACAATGCTGAGTAGTCTAGGATAATAGAGAGGAAGGGAATGCTATGTAGCAGAATTTCAGATATATTCTTTTTTTTTTTTCTTTTTATTAAATTTCAAAATATTACAGGGACACAAATGTTTTTGGTTACATGGATAGCTTTTGTTATGCTTGAGTCAGGGCAATAAGTGTGCCCATCTGAATAGTGTTCATTGTACCCATTAGGTAGGTTTTCACCCATCCCTTCCTCCCCACTCCCCACTGCTTGATTTCCACTAAGTTTTACTTCCCTCTGTGCACATGTGTGTAGTTCCAGTTCAGTAGCTAGCATATGTGGTATTTGTTTTTTCATTCTTTAGATACTTCACTTATAATAATGGTGTCCATTTCCATCTAAATTGTTGCAAAAGGCATAAGTTTATCATTTTTATGGCTGAATAGTATTCCATCATGTATATATGCCACATTCTGTTACTTATGAATTGATGGGCACTTGGGTTGATTCCACATCTTTGCAATTATGAATTGTGCTGTAATTAACATTTGAGTGTAGGTGTCTTTTTAATAAAATGATTTCTTTTCCTTTGTGTAGATACCCAGTTGTGGGATTGCTGGATTGAATGGTAGATCCACTTTCAGTTCTTTGAGGAATCTCCATACTGTTTTCCACAGAGGTTGTACTGATTTGCAGTCCCACAAAGAGTGTCTAAGTGTTATTTTTCTCTCTGTATCCAAGCTAGCACCTATTGTTTTTGGATGTCTTAATAAAAGCCACCATAACTGGGGTAAGGTGATATCTCATTGTGGTTTTAATTTACATTTCCCTGATGATTAGTGATGCTGAGCATTGTTTTCATATGTTTATTGGCCATTTGTCTATCTTCTTTTGAAAAGTTTCTGTTCATGTCTTTTGCCCATGTTTTAATGGGGTTGTTTATTTTTTTTCTTGCTGACTTGCTTGAATTCTCTGTAGATTCTGGTTATTAATATTAACCCTTTATCAGATGTATAGCTTGTGAATATTTTCTCCCATTCTGTAGATTGAGTATTTGCTCTGCTAATTAGTTCATCAACTGTGCAGAAGCTTTTTAATTTAATCAAATCCCACTTATTTATTTTTGTGGTTGCTGTGATTGTCATTGGGGTCTTTTTCATAAATTCTTTGTCTAGGCTGATATCTAAAACAGCTTTTCCTACATTATCTTTTAAAATGTTTATGGTTTCACACCTTACATTTAAGTGTTTTATCCATCTTGAATTAATTTTCGTGAATGGTGAGAGGTGCTCCACAAAAGCTTGTAAGGTGGCTGTCTTGGTGGGAATCAAAGGTCTGTTCCCAGGCCTTTTAGGCCTCCTCTAGGGCAGGGTCGAGTGAGGGCTCAAGTGGCCCTACAGAGCCAGAAAGTCTGCTTGTAAAGGAGGGCTGTCCGAGATTCACCATCTGGCTGTCAGGAAGAGGTTTTTTTCTTCTGTCCTCTCCCCTGCTCTGTGGTGTCCCTATGGCTCCGCCAGGCAGGAGCTCAAACCAGCTGAGTTCTTCCATGATGCCACTTGGAGCCTCCTTGTCCAGGATTCCACCCTGGGCTGAGAGCATGGCCTGTCTATGGGGGAGGGATGCCCTGCAAATGTGCTGTAGCTGGGACCCACACTACATTCTTTTCTCTTCTGCCTATGAATGCTCCCTTGCCTCCTGAAATTAGTTCAAGGAATCTTCCCTCCGTGCCCTCAAGCAATGCAGTCAAGTCCTGGGGATATGCAATCTGGCCTATGGGCCTGTCCCCAGGCCTCTAAAGATCAATCCCTGACCATGACAGGGAGAAGTGTGCTAGTCCTGAGTTGCCTATGGGGTGCCCAGGCAAGTTTGATGTCCCTCTGCTTTGGGGCGTGCCCTGCTCTGAGGGAACAGCCAGGCGAGCAGCACCAGGGAGGGCTGGTGAGCAGAAAGCTCGCAGTCTGAGCACCCCTTAGTCTACTGCAGGTCATTAAAAGGGGAAAGTTTGAGCCTCACTCTCTGTGGAAGCCTCGGTGTGGTATATTCACCAACGGAGGGGAAGCAGCTGCTCCTGAGAGCCCTGGCTCAATCATGTCTGTTAGCAGCAGGAGGCAAGGCAGGGGTGGGGGAGGAAGAGAGTCTAGATGGGGACAGCTAGCACTCTGGTCATCTCTGTCCCTCTCTCCAGAAGGCAGCCCACTGGAATGTCCAGGCTCTGGGGTCACACAGATTCCTCCAGGTCCCACCAGCTCCTGTGGCTCCCACAGTCTGGGCCGGAGTTTGGAAATGTTTTTGTGGGAACGAGCAAGACAAAAACTGAGGGGCTGAAGCTCCCTGGGTGGGGGACAAAGGCACACAGTGAGTGGAGAAGCAATATGGCACCTGCTGTCTCGTGATGGAAAGCACCCGCAAAGGGGCTGGTAGTCTGGTGCTTTGTCCTCAAGAAGCTCCCAGTTCACTGGCGGTAGCAGCTTTTGGGCTTTTGAGGGTAGAAAGGGTTTCTAGCATCTCTGGAGCCTGCTGACTGCCAGAGATGTGTGGTAGGGAGAAACAAACCACTCCACCTACCCTTTTTGCCAGACTCCAAGCTTCTATGGGGGTTGATCTCTGCCAGTATCTTGCTCCTTCTTATTTTGCTTTGCAATATCTTCTTGTGGAATCTCTGGTAGGTTCTGGCATTTTTCTCTTGGAATTACACCCAATCTATGTTTTGTTGTTGTTGTTGTCTTTTTTCTTTTTCTTCTAAAACTTTTCTGTCTTTCTGAGACGATCTGGCAGCTCATGTCTCTGGCAAGCCATCTTGTCTTTTTATATTTAGTTTTTAAAAAGTATAAGGTGATTCCAACTTTCTAATGTGAGCACAAGGGGAATAGTATTGTCATTTAATGAGACGAAAAAGGACAGAAGGACAAGTTTGATGGGAAGTGGGCAGGAATCAGACAAAAGTGCTTTGTTTTGGATGCCTTTAGTTAGAAATATTGATTATGTAGTTGAAAACAGGAGTTTCAAATTCAGAGAATAAATTGGCACCAGAGATATAATGTTTGAAATCTTTAATGCTAAGGTGGTGTTTACAGACTTAGGACTAGATGAAATTAACAGTGAGTAAGTGTACAAAAGAAGGTTTCTGAAGACTAAGCTAGGACCCTGTAACTTTCAGATGTCTGGAAAAAAGTATGATATAATGATCAGGGTTGTGGGTTGAATGTTGTTACCCAAAAATATATGTCAAAGTCTTAAGCTCCAGTGCCTGTGAATGTGATCTTATATGAAAATAAGGTTTTTGTAGATATAATCGACTTCCAATGAGGTCATTTGGGTAGGCATCTAATATTACTGCTGTACTTGTAAGAAGAGGAGATAGACACACACACACACACACAGAGGAACACCATGTGAAGACAGAGACACACAAGGTGAGAATGACATGTGATAGCAAGGCAGAGGTTAAAGTGCTGCTGCTGGGGCAAGCCAAGAAATAACAAGGACTGTTGATAAACCACCAGAGGCTAGGAGAAGGCAAAGAATTATTCTCCATTATGGGTTCCAAAAGAAGCATGCCTCTGCCAACACCTTGATTTTGGACTTCTAACCTCCAGAATTTGGAGACGATAAATTTCTGTTATTATAAACTCCCCATTTGTGGTACTTGTTAAAGGCAGCCCAAGGAAACTAAGTTAGCAAGGGAGGAAAGGAAGAAGGAACAACATGGGAAATGATGGTGAAACATCAAACGAGATAAGGAATGAGAACTGAACTTTGAAGATCACAAGTGAGCAGGACTGTAGGAGCCTCTATGAGGAATGTGGATGAAAAGCTATTTGGTTCAGGTTCAGGAGAGAAAGGGATTCACTTACCCTTCTTGCCAAGGTGGAGTAACAAGGACTGGGCTTACTCCCCCACATGAAACAACTAAAAAAGCAGGTAAAAATATTTTCTATACTTGACTATCAAAAGATGAAGAACAATGACCTCAAAATTGCCCCATTTACTTCTAGTATAAAGATTCCAGGTCATGGTACAAGGAGGTTCTGAGGTGTTTTCCAACATCCAACAACCAATCTTCAAATTCTCTGATTCTCTTACACCAACCGGATATCCTGCAATTTCAATTTAGTTCTGACCAACTACTCGGAGTTTACATCAGACGCCGTAGATGTAAGGGCTCAGTCCTACAAGACTGTCCATGCTTCAGACTCCAGCAATAACTTTATAAACTATTAAAAGATAAACATAGGCACATTAAAATTTTAATGAGTTTATTCGAGATACAGTAATTCATGAATTACTGCAATTCAGACCACAAGCAGTTCAAGGCTCCCTCAAGGAGGCAGGAGGGAAAAACTTTTATAAGGTATTTGTAGAAGCAAGACAAAGAAAATATTTGATTGGTTAAAATGGAAAGCCCTTAGTTAGAGATTAGTTGGTGTTTTCTGATTGGTTAAGCTTAAGTTTCATTTCACTGTTTACATGGTGTTGGGCTTTGGCTTGCTTGCATAGAAAAAAACCCCAAACTCATCTCACCCTAATAGCCTCCCAATTAATCATTTAACATTACTCTTACTGGTTTACTATAAAGCTCAGGAATAGCCAAATGGAAGAGACACATAGGTCAAAGTATGGATGAAAGGGCGCAGAGCTTCCATGCCCTTTCCAGGAGTACCACACTTCCAGCACCTCAGCGTGTTCACCAACCTAGACTCTCTGGAATTCCATCATTGAGAGGTTTTTCTTTTTCTTTTTTTTTTTTTTGTTTTTGAGTCTCCATCACATAGGCATGATTGATTAAATCATTGCTCATTGGTGAGTGAACTCAGTCTGTAGCCCCACCCCCACCGGAGGTTGAGGGACTAAAATTTCCAAACTTCTAATCACAGGGTTAACTCTTCTGGCAACCAGCCCCCATCCTAAAGCTATCTAGGGGCCCTCCAGGAGTCACCTCATTAGCATAAACTCAGGGATGGTTGAAAGGGGCTTGCTATGAGTAGCAAAAGACACTCCTATCAGTCCTGTCATTCAGGAAATTCCAAGGGTTTTAAAAGCTCTGTGCCAGGAACTGGGAAAAAAGATCAAATAAATATATATTTCTTATTCTACCACAGAGTGAGAGCTCAGGCAGAGCACAGAATTCTCCCTGAGTTGAGGAGAAGGAGCTGGAATTCCAGAGAGATCAAGGTAGCTGGCATGTATATGGCACAGTATTGAAGCAGAGAGAGCTACATAAAGAAAGAACCCCAGAAATCTTCAGAGTCCCCCGTGTGCATTCTGCTGAGCACTGCTCAGTGCAAGAGAGGAAACTACCTGAGTCTGGGGAAAGAACCACCAGAACGGATATGACAGAAAAATCTTCAGAGCTCACAGAGGGACAGGAATTGTGCTGTTCCCACAAGCCAGGATGGTCAACCTCATGACTCACAGGATGTCAAGTAGATTGCTCAGAAGGTTTTCATCTAAATAGAGCGGTAAAATTATCCCTAAAGTAAATGCTGCTTTGTTCTCATATAACAAAGCTTAAAAGCAGGACCCATGAAACTTGATTATATCCTAGAAGGATGCTCAAGAATATTTATAGAAATACAAAAATAACCGGTACCCAAAAAGGGAAAATTCACAAATATTTGGCATCTTTCCCAAAATTACCATAAATACAAAAAAAAAGCAAAAACGTAAAATTCGTAATAAGGAATGGAAGTAGGAATAACAAGGAACCACAAGGAAACTTTTGTGGGTGACAGATGTTTTTATTATAATAATTGTAGTGATGGTTAGTAGGTGCATGCATAGGTCAAAGCTTATCAAAAAATATACATTAATGATGTTTACCATCAATTATACAACAATAAACCTGTTATTAAAAATATCTTCCTGAAAAAAAAGAGAGAGAATGGCAGGGGAGGAATTGAAAGAGCAACTCTTGGGCGGTGGTTTTTTAAAATAAAAGGTAATAAAAGAATGAGGCAGTAGTTGAAGGAAGAGAGGACAAACAAATTTCTGTGTGTTTCCTCTGTGTTAGAAAAATAACTGTATTTAAAACTCAGAATTTAGGTGGGGGGTGGTGGCTCACACTTGCAATCCTAGCACTTTGAGAAGCTGAGGCAGGAGGATTGCTTGAGGCTGGGAGCTCCAGACCAGCCGGGGCAAGAGTGAGACCCATCGCTACAAAAAAACAGAAACATTAGCCAGGCGTGGGGGCACGCGCCTGTAGTCCCATTTACTCAGGAGGCTGAGGCAGGAGGATCGCTTGAGCCCAGGAGTTTGAGGTTGCAGTGGGCTCTGATGATGCCACTGCACTCTAGCTCAGGTGACAGAGCGAGACCCTGCTTCAAAAAAATAAAACCTAGAACTTGTAGGAGTTAGTGACTAAGTGGACATAAGAGATGGAGATAAATTGGATACCAAGGAGACATAGTATTGAATCAGAAATAAACATACCTGGATTCCATTCACTGCTGTGGCATTTAGTTGCTGTCATCCCGTGAAAACTACTCATACCCAATGACTCTCAATTTCTTCATTTGTAAAATAAGGATAATAGAAATATCTATTTTGTGTTGCATTTGGAACTTTAAAAATCACAAATACATAATAGAGACAGCCAGGAAGGCCTATTGAGGCATAAAGCATAATTAACTTTTTGACTTTGCTTTCTCCGGACTGTGTAAACAGTGAGGAAAATACTCTTTGCAGTGATTTGGCAAGCTTGTCTTAGGTAAACACAGACTGACGGTTTACCAATTCTGTAATATTTCTGTTTTCTTTCAAATCTGTTTTACTTTGCTAATCGCATACACATCAACTGTCTTAGGAAAGTATTTTTTTATGATATTTACTATTTTGGGGAAAGTTAAAGAACAAAAGAATAGTTTTTTGATCCTTCAAAGGAACATGTAGAACGCCATCTCAGTTTCTGTCTCCAGCTTCACTCCAGTCATTTTTCACCTTCACTCATGTATATTGTTCCTCTACGTGATTCAATGTTCTCTAACCCCAGACATGCTCAGAGCTCAGTGCTTTGAAATATTACAGCCCTTCATTTCTCCTGGGACATATTCTTCTCTCTCCACTCCCTTTACTCCATCCATGCTGTCCCCACTCGCGGCCAACAATCAACTCACTTTTATGAAGCCCATCAAACTTCTACTAATTCTTCCACGTGTTCCCTATTTTATGAAACATTTCCCAAAAGACATAGCCTCCCCCAGCAAGATTGCCCCACATACCACACTCTCCACTACAACCCTTTGTTCACACTGGTGACACAAGATCTGTATGTCTTTTGGCCTTCCCAGCCAGATAAATGTGACATATTCACAAAAATAAACAAAATATCAAGATTCTGACATCTCCCCTCCCCCCAGGTCGCTTTTCTAATTTTAATACCATGGCATGCTGTCCTTCCTAGGGATCTCCCACTTGAGACAACGAAAAGCAGCACTGTTAGTAATAGAACTCTGATGTTGATGCGGAAACATCAGCAATATTTCCAGAAGGACACTGACAAGGCCAACAGAAAACAAAACATGTTTCTAACAGGACATGCCCAAGATCACACTGAAGCTGCTTCTGAGTGACAGCTGACAGCTGCTTTCTCACTAACCCCCTGTAGCTCGCTTAGTTGGTCCCACCTCCCAAACAAAGAGTGCCCAGATGATCAGTTACTGAACTGCCCCTTCCTGTTGACAGTGTATCCAGAGCCACTTCCATATCCCTAATCCCTCCTTAAATAATTCAGCACAAGCCTAAACCCTATTAAAAACTCCTGCCACTCCTCTCCCCGAGATCCCCTACAGTTCTCCCATGGTGTTTCCCTTGCTGCAATGAGCTCAATGACCCTATCTTTTTTTTTTTTCCTTTTCTGTATATAGGCAGTTGGGGGACTTTAACATACTCCAGTTATTGCCCCTGAGAATCCCCTGATGGTGTTGGGAGCTGGGGTTGATGGGAGAGCAACATCAGCAGGCGGGCAGGATGGTGTCCCTCACATCTCACCCACGCCACCCCCGCTACCCTGCGGTGATTCCTTGCGCTGCCCTTCCTACCACCTTGCATGGGGAGCTTGCCCACGCTGCTGCTGTCCTACTTTAGATATTTCTATTTACTTCTTTTTCTGCCCTCTCAGATGAGCAGGAGAATACCTCCATCTCAAGGCCGACTCCGGCTGGTGGCCTCCGCAGCGGCTCTTCTGAGGCGCTCCTTGGGAGGCAGTGCAGGGAATGGAGGAGGGTGGGGCGCAGCCAGGAAGGCCAGGCGCTGTCTCGCACGTTCACTGGAAGCACTGCTCCCTCTCCCTGGCAGGCCCCATTGTTTAGTCTGAGCCATTAGTCTGGATTTGGCCTTCACTTGAAGTGATTTCCCTGAGGGGCCTTCTTGTCTTTCCACCCAGGCTGCCCTCTGCAGCACCCCAAGGCAGCAGTTACATTTGTGCGTGTTGGAAATTTAGTTTGTCAAATTCAGTTTCTGCCCTTTGGAGATCCCTGGTCTTTGGCAAATTAGGGGATGTGACTAAGCATATGTTACAGGGCACAAACATTCTGGGATGGTTAAGAAAGTTCTGGAATATTCTGTTAGGATGTTTTCTGCCCAGAGCACACAGAAAACCTTTCAAGTTTATGTGACCTACACTTTTGCTTAAGCCAACTGGAGTTTTATTACTACTTGTGTAATCCAAGCACTCCCTTATAAAAGTCTAGCAGTGAATTTTATATTAATATCGATTTTATGTTCATCTGCCTCACCCTCTGAGACTGTGAGCATCCTGCCAGGAGGAACAGGTCTAGGGTAAGTAGCTCCTAGTACATCTCTCAGCGAGTGGCCCTAGTACAGTGGTCAAAACAGAATGGCCTCTTGTTGGGACTATCAGTGAAGCTATTTATAAAGAAGCATATAAGATAGACTATCTGGCAAATCTCCTAATAGGAGTACTGCCTATTCTTAGCAATTAAGATATTATTTCACATTACATCTTTAAAGAATCTTCAATTGGTTAACTTCTTAATATTCTAATTGGCCAAATTATTAAAGCTGGACCCTGGCTATGATTTGACTTTGATTATAAAATGTCTTCAAAGATGAGTCTATTTCCCCACAAAAGATAGTTCCACACAAAAGAAGTTAAATTCTGTCTAGTAGACATTCCCATTTCCTAAGTGAATGGTGCGGGACATTGGCAGTAGTGACAGATTCCTTTCACGATAGCTCTGGATACCTAAATAACACCAATAATTTCAGGGAGTTGATCCTAACTACATCAGAACCCAAACATACATCTTCAATAAATTAAAAACTATATTTGCAAAGCAATAAATTATAAGACTGATAAAGTGTTATGTCAACATATTATGTTTGCCATAATGTCATGTCATAATCCAGGTAGTATTTTTTGAACAGACACTATTGGTTCTTTATATATATTAATAATCACAGCAGTCCTCAAAGTGGGCACTATTATTATCTACATTTAAAGATGAGGACACTAAGACATGGAAATATCAATTGACTTGCCCAGGTCAGATGGCTGGTAAGTTTGGTATTAATAGTTTGTCCCCAGTATGCCTGTCTTTTACCAACACCCTGTCACCATTCTTTTGATGCTATTTACAGGATTTCCATGAAATAGTGTGAAGATGTCTCAAGCTGTGAGACCAAGACATAGGATCTTCACCCTAAGGGGGAAAAAAGGGAAAAGAAGGTTGTCCTGGAAATTCTTAATGATTTGGAGCATTTTTAGAATACAACTCATGTTATTTCAGCAACATCTGTCATTGGACCTGTTTTAGCTGACTTGTAAACTACTGTAATTTTTCCTCATTATAAAACCTTCAACTATATAAATTGAAGATTCTTCCCAATTTCTGTAGGAAACCAAGATGAGTAAAGCAGTGAATATGAGACTCTTTCAAATAAGACACCCACCTTACATAGGAACAATTTTAACTGTCCTTTGGAAGGTTTAAAACAATTTAAATAAAGTACTCTCTGAAGTTCTGAGACTCTATTATCTATAGAATCATTTTATTTATACATTAAACAAATTAGTTTAGGATTGTCATGAAATTTATGAAAAAATAAAATCTAACATGTCCTTAGTTGTGAAACCTACATCCACAAGAATCCAGAGCCCCTGCAAAAAACAAAAACAAAAACAAAATGAAACAAAACAAAGCAAAACAAAAAACCCCTTCTGCTAAACATGTAAATCCCTCCCTCAAAGAGTGTCCTATATCGTTGTTTTTTCATGACATTGTGAGTTTCATAACTTTGAGGAAGAATTCAGTAGTCGGCCACTCTATACAGCATTAGTATGCTAGAACATCAAAGGGAAAAATGGATAAATACCAGGCTTTATTTCCAACAGGAAAATTATTGTGCACGACTATTCACAGTTCATTCTCAAAAATAATATTTAATATTTAAAGAAAAATGCTAGACAAGGTTGTGCAGGCTTTCTCACGCATTATTTACCTTTAGGAAACATGAAAAACTAGACTATAAAAAATATGAAAATGGAAAAAGCCTCCCTACCTCACAAAAGGATGGAATTTTTTTTCGGTTTTGTTTTTGTAATGTCTTAGTAGATGATAAGATGCTGAAATACAATGAATAATGTGCCCAAATAAATCTCCATTAGGATCTAAACGAATGGAGTTTCATGTATGTCTATGACTTAGCATAGTTAGAATATCTTCCTGGCATTTAAATTCATCACCGAGATCAGAATCTAACCTTGGAAATCCAGGCTTGTTTTGTGAAGTGGCAAATTATGGCATTTTCTCAGGTAATTTGAAGCAATGCGATGATTTTCTTTTCTCCACTTCAGGAAAGTATTAAACAGCAAATAAAAGTTATGTTTCATATTGGGTCACCGATGAAACTATAAATGAACTCAAGACTCCTAATAAATTTTAAAGGGGACAGTTTTTCTATGTTACAATGATTGTAAAGGTCAATTTGTATGGTCGAAACACCTTTGTATTGTAGGGTTGTCAAACTATGTTTACTGAACTCAATTGGCAATAGAGTTTTAGAGTGAGTCAAATGCTATAAAAATAACTGCATAAAGTATAATAAGATAGGTAATTTATGTTCATAAACATCTTGTTTATATAACTTATCCATCATACTCCAGACCTACCATCTCTTCTGCTTTGCTTGAGATTCCGACCTAACTAATCATTTTTGCTTCCTGCATCTTCATTAACACATCATTAACTCTGGAATTTAACCTGAAATCTATTCTTTATTCTTTCCTCCCAAACTCAAAAAGGCTTTATGACAGATCTATAGACAAAACTGGGTTTGTTTCTGCCCCGCCTCCACCAAGGAAACACTTAAAGCTCTCTGCATAGCTTACTGTTTCTTCAATCACTACCTAACACTTTCTCTCCCTTCCCCTGGCAGGGACCTGTATGCTAGGACATCCCATGAAAATGTACTGTGAGTGTTTTATGAGTGTACTTTTCCTTAACCAGGAAGTCAGGAAGGAGGAGAATGACCTAACCTGCCACATTTTCTTTATGAGAACATCTTCTTAGTGATCTATGGTTTCATGAAGTAGACACAAAGTTTCAAAGTTGCCCTTGAATCCTAGGTCAAGAAATGGTACCAACGTAATATTCTTTCCTGTCATTCATTTCAATGAATCAGTAGTTTGTCAAGCCAATGTCATTACTTTGAATTTGATATGTGAGTATTACACAAAACAATGTATTTGCCCATATATGATAAATAGAAGCATCTTTGATTTGCATTATTATGTTTGAATTTCTCAGTGAATACTTGAAATAGCCCATGTTGATCCATATTTATCTTCCTTTTTTTTTCTTTTTTCCTTCCTTCCTTCCCTTTTTCCTTCTTAACATTTTTTTTTAAGATAATGATGCAAGGAAAGAAAAGGATGAGAGAAATCATCCTGAAACTTTGATACAAGGACAAAAACAAAAATAAGTACTCCCCAGCCAAACACCCATTTTTCACTTGAGAACCTCATGGGAATTAGTTACAACAGTTGCCAGGCAGCCTGTTCTTCATCTCACGATGGGTTAGAGCTTATAATCGTGTTTACAGAGATACTATGTCAAAACTCTTTCATTTTATAGCTCCAATTTAATTAATAGCTAATGTTTGAGGAATGTTTACAATAATTGAATATGTAGGAATATATTCTGTGATATAGACATGTTTCAAGAGTTCCAGGACCTTTTTGGCAACCTGGATATTTTTTATAATCTCTGTGTTTTACTGCCTTGGAGTTTACTTGGAAATTGTATACACCAGTCTGCTCACAGAATATCTGGTCTATTTTTTCATACCACAGAAAGAGCTGTATTATGCACTACTTCCCTTGAGAGACAGTACTTGAATCTATTAGCAATGAGATCATCAAAGAAATTATATTGAGAGCTAGAAATATGCATAAATGATATATCATAGACACACACACACACGTGGCATCACCAAAAATACAAAGAAAAAAAGTGTGTGTGTGTGTGTGTGAGAGAGAGAGAGAGAGAGAGAGTACATATGCTAATTCTTATGAAAATGAATCCACGTATATGGTTTTCTCTATTTCTGGTTATAACTCCATTAACTATGATAAAAGTATATATTTTTCTCTTCAAAATTTAGAGATCTCTATAGACATTTTTCCTTTATTCATTTTGGGGAGATCTAAAGTACTTTTAGTTTTTCTTCATTTACTTCTGTATTGTGTTATGTACACTCACTGTTTTTCCCTTGAATTTTATTTTAGATATTCAGGTAAATGAAATAGGCCTGATATAGTCTCCATCAGAAATGGGGAGCCCAGGGATACAGATTGCTATCTAAGTCATGGTACTGAAGGAATAGCATATTTCTGGCCCACGTTCTTCTACATCCTTACCATTGGTCTCCTGTTCCTTCGTGACTCATTGTGAATTCATCTGTAACACTCTGTCATCTATTAGTCTTTCAGTTCTTACTATGTTCCAAAGCTGGTACATTGATCCAATCCCATATTCCCAGGCCAGGATTTCTTAACCTGCACTGAATGAACAGCCCCTTCTGTATCTGCCCTAACTCTTTATTTCCTAATCTTTTCAGTTTTGCTTTGTTTTATTTTATTCTATGAGAATGAGGGCCACATATTCCATCAGATTTTTATAGGAATCCCTCAAATACTAAGAAAATCATCTCAGATAACAGTTGAGATTTTTGTAACAACCCAGAGTGATTATGGGCACACCTCCACTCTCTCCTGATGTCGTCTTCGCATATTGGGATTAGGGAGCAGTCATGGCTGGCCCAGTGCTATAAAGGGCAGGTCTGACAAGGCTCATCTCTGATTGAAGGAGATCTTATTTAGAAAAAGTTAGTATGATCTATAACGTTAAAGTTTAGATTAACCTTCTCAAGACAATAAAGCTGATTAATTGTTTGTAATTTCAGTTGAACTTAATCTCTCCATTAATAACAGCAGGAAAGATCTTGAAAACTCTGAATTCCTCGGTAATAAAGTGCTTACTGCAGGGAGTGGTCTGGGGACACAGCCACTTATAGCTTAGCAGTGCTAACAAACTGCGTGATATTGGACAAATCATTTCATCTTGATGTCTCAATTAGTTACCTTGCCTTGAAATGAAAATGCTGGGAGTTTCACTACTTCCTCTGCAAGGTTACTGTGAGTATAAAATAGAATAACTAAAAAATCAAAACATATATGCAGTTCATATATCTATAGACATATATGAAACTTTCAAGCCTTGTATGGGAATAAGGCAAATACGAGTATATGCTGTAGCACTCTGAACAAATTTGTTGGCCAACACTCTGATATTGAATATTCATATACAATATAAGGTGTCCATTTAATTTGAGGAGAGAGGATTTCCCCTTCTGTTTTTTTCAGTATTCATCTTGATGTATAGAAGACTGTGTATTAAGGGAGAGCAAAGGTATTTGTTTTGTATTCAGAAATAAGCTTTTATCTCTATTCTGCCATTTACTAGATCTAGGCCCCTGGGAAGTTAGTAAGTCCTTTGTGAATGACAGTGTTCTTTGTATTTTTAGTGATGCCAACTATAGATTTTCCTAACAACAGTTTTATGCTTTCAAGTCTTTCGTTTGATTATTTTTAATCTGACTTCCAATTTATTAAAGCCTAATTATAGTATTATCTTGAACTTATTGATATTTAACTTTCTCTAGGACCATCTGTGAATGTCAACAAAATGTCGATAACTTATTCCTCTAGCAGAAAGAAATCCTCTAGGATATGCTGAACCTTCTGAAAATGATTTTTTTTCTTACCTCTGTTTACAAGCAACTCAATTGTTAAAACATTCTTCTCAAGGTAAAAAAAAGAAAAAAGTAACCAGTGAAGATTGTTTCTAAAGCTCAAAGGAAAGAAAAGCTACTGTATCATAATTTTACCCCATTTAAGTTTTGGCCCTTTCTATTTTTCTCTTCTTATTTAGCTAATAACTACACTTTGGGGGAAACATATCCATTAAACACTTATAAAATTTAATTTTAAGATTCATTTGTTTTAGAATAGTTTCTGAAATGGTTCTGAAACTGAATCTATTTTGTAGAGTATTCAGAAATAACATTCATGTAAATGACCTCAGTTTATCTTATTGAAAGTATCTATGAAACAAAAACTTTCCCATAGGATTTTGGCTGTTATTCTGGGAATGATAATTAAACACAAAGACATGGTAAATTTAAAAGTAAAGTAATTAAAAATATAGCAGGCTGGTATGTCTTTGTTTCTTTCTCTCTTCCTTCTTTCCTCCTTTCCTGAATTATTTAGGAGCAGTGTCATAATATGTGCATCTTACTTTCAGTACATTCAGGATGAAGAAAGAAAGAGAAAAATATATAAATACAGCAAAATTTACAAATTAGTGAACATATATATTTATTGTACTACTCTTTTAGCTTTCCTGTAGGTTTGGAAGTTTTCAAAACGTAAATTAAAAACATACCAACATCACTTTTTGCAGATCTAGAAAAGATAATTCTATGCTTTGTATAGAACCAGAGAAGACCCCACATAGCCAAAGCAACCTTAAGCAAAAAGAACAAATTAGGAAGCATCCATTTATCAGACTTCAAGCTATACTACAAAGCTATTGTAACCAAAACAGCATAATACTAGCACCAGGACAGAGACATAGATGAATGGAACAGGACTGAGAACCCAGATATAAAACCATCCTCATATTACCATGTGACTTTTGACAAAGTAGACAAAACACACACTGGGGAAAAGAATCCTTATTCAATAAGTGGTGCTGGGAAAATTGGATAGCCACCTGGAGAAGACTGAAACTGGATCTGTACCTCTCACCTCTCACAAAAATCAACTCATGATGGATAACAAACTTAAACCTAAGGCATGAAACCATAAGAATTCTAGAAGAAAACATTGGAAAAACTCTTACAGACATCAGCCCAGGCAAAAAATTTATGAAGAAGACCCCAAAGCAATCACAGCAGCAACAAAAATAAACAAATGGGACCTGATCAAATCAAAAACCTTCTGCACTGCCAAAGAAACTATCATGAGAGCAAATAGACAACCTACAGAATGGGAGAAAATATTAGCATGCTATATATCCAATAAAGGGCTGATAACCAGAATCTATATAGAACTCCGGGAAATAAGCAATAAAAAAATCAAACAACCCCATTAAAAAGTGGGCAAATGACAGGAACAGAAACTTTTCAGAAGAAGATAGACTAATGGCCAAGAAACACATGAAAAAAGGCTTAACATCTCTAATCAATAGGGAAATGCAAATCAAAACCACAATGAGATACCTCACTTAACTCCAGTGAGAATGGCTTTTCCTCAAAAGAGTCCCAAAACAACAAATGTTGGTGTGGATTCAGAGAGATAGGAACACTCATACACTGTCGGAGGGACTGCAAACTAGTTCGACCTCTATGGAAAGTAATATGGAGATACCTCAAAGAACTAAAAGTAAAACTACCATTTGATCCAGCAATCCCAATACTGGGCATCTACCCAAAGAGAAAAAAGACATTCTATAATAAAGATATCTGCACTCAAGTGTTTATAGCAACATAATTTACAATTTCAAAGATGCGGAAACAACCTAAGGCCCATCGATACATGAGAGGATTAATAAAATATGGTATATGTATACCATGGAGTTCTACTCAGCCACAAAAAACAATGATGATCTAGCACCTCTTGTGTTATCCTGGATGGAACTGGAGCCCATTCTACTAAGTGAAGTATCACAAGAATGGAAAAATAAGCACCACATGTACTCCCCATCAAATTAGTACTAATCGATCAACACAAATACACACATGGAAGTAACATTCATTGGGTGTCAGGCAGGTAGGAGAGAGGAGGAGAGGATGGGTAAATTCACACCTGATGGGTGCGGTGCACACTGTCTGAGGGATGGGTACTCTTCATAGCTCTGAGTCAGGTGGTGCAAAGGCAATTTATATAACCAAAGCATTTGTACACCCTTAATATTCTGACATAAAAAAATCATTTAAAAAAGCCCATATATCTAACTTCTAAAATATATCAGGTACTTTACTAGACACCGGATAAATTCAGTGTTAAAGAAAAAAGATGTACTCCCTCCCCTCATGGAGCTTAAGATATTATATTGGTAACAGGCATTAAACTAATACTTACACAATTTTTAAATTCAGTGTTGACAAGTGTGATAAACGAATCTGGGGCATTTATAGCATCCATATGGATCTACGCTTCTGCCAGTACAGTCCAGCACTGGCAACCTTGTGGCAGAATGATTGCCCAGCTTCAGAGCCTCCATGCCAGGGCTGGTATGCTGGCTTCAAGACAAGAAAAAGAAACTGTCTCACCTGGATTTTTCTCTTTCTTTTTCTCCCATTCCTTTGGACCCTAGTCACCTTCCCATTCGTGAGATCTAGAGCCTACTTCTTTATATTACCAAAGTTAATTTCAAACACTACATAGGATATAAGTAAAAGCTGCCAAGAAACAATCTTTGGGTGCTGAGCTGCCAGGTTTTAGACTCTGAATCAAAAATTCTCTTAGAGTCACCTCATTAACCAGATGTGAATGGATGCAATGCATACAACTCTAAGGTCACTTTTCTTGCTTTTGATTTCCTCATTCAACTTTCAAAGACTGCAATGATAAGTAGTTGAGAGACAACTTTCACTATTTCAGCAACGCTGTACATGGCCTTGTGAAGTAGAGTCACTTCTCCACCCTGGGCCATGGCCCTACCTCTGGATGATTACATAAGAAGAAAAGAATATTCTCTCTTGTTTGAACTCTAGCTCTAGTTTTAGGTCTCTTTATTAGAGCCAGCTTGGTCTATACCCTAGCTAATATACACCTTAACTACAAACACAGGAATCATAATTGACTCCCTTTCTCTGTTCCTTAACTCTTCTGTTCTCCTACCATAGCTCATGTCTCCATTAATCCTTGCCGGAACTGAGATTGTGACAGCCTTGACCTCAAACTCTTTTGATTACCTCTTCTCTCATTCATCCTTCAGACTTCCATCAGCATCATCTTTCTAAAGCCCAAATGGCATTTGCATGACCTGTTCTCCTCAAAGACATTCCAAAGACTTCCCTGTTATCTAGAAAATAAAATCCAAACTCTTAGCTTAGCATTCAAAGTGCTACTGTAACTTGTGGCTTTGAAAGTAATGAGGTTATAAAGTTACTATGTTATGCCCAAGTGGCTTTGTTGAAACAGGAACACCTTCCCCCAACTTTTTCACTCATTAAAATTGTAATAATCCTTGAAACGCTAATAAAGCTGGCATGAATTCCTTCTATTTTGTGAAAAATTTTTCCTCAGTTCTTCAGATTCAATTCATAATTCTTCTTATGCTATTTACATAAAGTGGTGCTTTTACCCCTTTCAGAGTATTTTATTCAAATATTATGATTTCTTTAATATAATCTATCTCTACCACTAGAATATAAACTCCTTGAGGATATGTGCTGTATATTATTTTTCTGTATCATTTTCATTGCTATCACCCATAGAAACTTGCATATTTCTCCATATATCAAAGGTAACAAAAAATGTTTTCTGAATTGAACTGACTTGAAGGAGACTAAACTGTTCAATTCCTTCCTGAACAGAATGGTCATTGCTATAAGCCAAGATACCAGGAGAGAGAGAGAGAGAGAGAGAGAGAGAGAGAGAGAGAGAGAGAGAGAGAGAGAGAGAGAGAGAGAGAGAGAGAGAATGATTTCATATACTCCCCCAAAATTGGGTGTTTGAGTTTATTTACTTTAAGCAAGGCATGATTTCCATTTTCCAAAGGAAAAAACCTTGAATACATTACAAGAAAATGATAAGGCTTTCTAGACATCAAAGAATTCTTACAAAATAACTTTTGGATGAGTTAAATACAAAAGAATCAGAAACATACAAATTAAGTTTTTCTTGAGATACACTGGGCTTAAAAATAAAGATGAAACATGTTTAAGATTATATAGAGCCTACAACTTTGAGGAAACATTTCAAAAAACAAAATACTAAAGTTTAATAATATGGTAAAAAAAATTGAACTAAAATGGCAAATTATCCAAACATTTTCACTCCCTACTAATTTCCTCCAAATGTGAGCCATTTCCTAGGTGGCAGATTTTTTTATTTTAGAATCATGATTTGACTTAGTGGTCTCAGTAACATGTCTTCTCATTCTGCCATGAACTTTCATTTAGCAAAGCTTAAAATATGATAGGTGAATTTCCAAGTATTTCAATTAATCTGAACAATAAGCCACGTTTCCAAAATGGCAGTTTTAGATATCAGTTTTTCTTGACTTTCTGATCTGTGCTGTTTTAGCATGTCTTTGCACATCTTGAAATTCCTTCTAACTCCATATATTATGATAAGTCATAAAGGCCCTGAAATCTCACCATGTGTTTGGGAAAGAAAAATAATAGCTAACTCATTACTAGATATTGTTGTAGCCCCGAATCCAAATAAATTTTACTAAATTGTTGTGATTAATTGGTCAAAGTATAATATTAATAATGGCAACCACTGATAGAGCATGCTTTATTGTGATGTACTAAGTATTTTAAATACCTAATCTTAATTTTCACAACATAAAGTATTTCGTTATTCCGACTTTATAGGTGGAGAAAAGGAAACTTCAAAGGATTAAGCAAAAAGCCCCTGGGAACATAACCAGTAGAGATAGTATTTGAGTCTATATCTATATCCAAATCTTACAACATTTGCTATAATTTTATATTGTTTTTGCTTTGAAAATTATAAATCAATAATAAAAGATATTACCATAATATTTCTTTCATGCATTTTAAGTTAGACTAATATATAAAATTACATTACCAAGATAATTATCTCCCCTTGAAAAATTTTTCGTTCATTGAGGTTACTAATTTTGTAACATTAAAGTATATCAAACTATGACCAAAAATCCCCTATAAATTTCTATTTTTGCATTGAGATTGGATGAGCACAAAGTCTATCAATCTCTTACTTACTTCTCATCTTGACAAATGGAAACCTTCTCTATTGACAGGAAATCTCCATCAATATTTAGCTACTTTATCTTGGTTAATCCATGTGATAGAGTGAGGTTTGTTAAGTAAGCCGTAACACGTGACATGACATGATGCATGTTACATTGTAATGAAGCCACGCTTGAGCTCTTCGCTGATACATGAACATCCTACTCCATCAGATGCTGTCATTCTTTAGTAGTGGGAGCTGTGAAATTAGCCAGTGATGTCTTGGTGCCCTCCACTACTGAGAATAAAAGGATCACACATGGATTGAAAACATTTTTTATTTTCTACTCTTTTATCAATTTTTAATATTTTGAGTTAGTAATATATTCGCATAGCTCAAAACTCAAAATACTGTAAGAAGATATACACTAAAAAGTCTTGCTTTCATTCTCTCTCTTCTTTTTCATCCAAGAGCTCCATCACCATCACTACCAGCTTTTTAAGTTTACCTTTGGGAGATTTTCTATCCAACTGCAAACAAATACAAACATAAATTCTTATTTTTCCCTCTTTCCTACACGAGTAGCAGCATACCATCCACATGATTTTGTACTTCGATTTTTCACATAATTTTATGTTTTAGAGATCTTTACAAACCTTTTGACAGCTTCATAGTATTTCATTATTTGGATATGTCTATGTTTATTTAATCGAAAGTTTCTACTTGAGGTAGGAAAATATTTGTGTAAGGAGAAAGCATATATGAAAGAAAATATAATGCCTAGCAAGTATACTCTCCTCTATTGTCTATCCCATTTGCAGTTATGCACCAGGTGTCAGATGATTAGATCTTGCTATTAATAATAACATAAAATTAGTAAGGGATGCGTGTCAATTCCAGTCAGAGGCAGTCAAAATCCCATAGGTGGTTCTTGGTTCTCTCTCTTACAATACAATAAACGAAGAGGCTGAATCTTCCTGATGTTGCACCTACAAGATGAGGGTCTTCATCAGCCCACATACCTTGGCAAACTTTGTAGCAAACTCTTTGCCACACTGCAGTGGGCATATACTGTTTCATTAGACCACTCCAATTTGGGGCTTACTTTAATATTGTATAGAATCATATATTTCAAACTGGAGGAATCTTTGATAATATTTAGTGGCTGATGGGTCCTTAAGTCTCTGTGTTGTATAGAAATTTTGAATATATGGCAATTTCTTTTTCTGGAGAATCAGCAGTCATCGTTAGATTCCTAAAAAGAGTTCAGAACCTAAAATAAATGTTATCAGTCTGGCATAACCCCTCATTTTACAGACAATGAAAATGAGAACCAAAGAGAGTAGGGTGTTGCTGTAGAAGGTGGGACTAAGTTGTAGATCCCTTCCTCTCAGTTCCACAGCAGGCCTCATCACAGCCCAGGCTAAGAGAGTCCAACCGCATTAAACCCCGCCCTGATGGAGCCAGCTGGTGTTTCCTGCTTCGCGTGCTCTTTCAGTAGCCAGCGGCAGCCTCACAACCTGTCTACGTCGTTGACTTGACTGCCCATAATAGGTTCATAGTCTTCTTCATCTCATCTATTCAAGTACTCAAGCCAAAAGTTTAGGAGTCACCATTTCTTCCTCAAAATAAACCTCTCTTACTTCTTCCAAACAACTAAAAATTTCTGATTCTGCTCTTTCTGCTTCCATTCATGATACTCCCTGGACTTGTGGATAAAAGCAGAAAAAATGATCTTTTCAAAAAGTAAATCAGAACCTCTTAATGGCTTATCACACTTAAAAAGAAATTTCTTTTAACCATAGCCTAGAAGGCTCTCCCTGGTTGAATCGCTAGTCTCATCTACTGGGAAACCCTTCCCGTGTATATGTGCATGACTGAAGGTTCCTTATCATTCAGGTGTCTGCTCAAAGGTCATCTCCAAGAAAGCCTTCCCTGACCCCTTGGTCTAAAATACTCCTTCCTTGTACCACCCTCAATTCATTGACCCTATTTTTTTTCCTTATGAAAGATAACCAATTTCTAAAATGTGTTATTTGTTTATAGTCCATCTATAACATAGGCTCCATGAGGTTGAAGATCTTGCCTCTTTTGCTTAAAGCTAAATCACAGTACCTAGAACACTAGCTGGTATCTACCAGTGCTTAATATTTATTAAATCAATCAATAGGTTCTAATTCTCTAACCATTATTCAAGCTGTTGCTTTGCTCAGCACTTATTTAATTTTTCTTCTATCAGTTAAGCATTACTCATCTTTCAAGGTTCAAACTTCTACGATTGAACTCCTCCACCTGCCCTTCTGATCCATTCCCTTTTCTGACACCTACAGTAGCGGCTGTAAAATAGACCTTTTAGCTCTTGATAGGCGAGACAGTATCATGCATGAGAAAACACTCTGCCTTAGAATTCAAAAGACTCATCCATATCTACTTTTCTTTCTAATACTATTGGGAGATAACCTTGGATATGTCATTTAACTTCTTTAAATCTTAGTTTTGTAATCTTTAAAATTAGAATGATAAAAATGGTGATAATAATGAGGATACTCCCTTTGAAGCTGCTCGCTCTATCTGTATTTCATTTAATATAATCAAATCAAAGGGCAAAATCCATGTTTATGTACACTGTAAAACACAATGCAAAAGACTATTATTATTGTTGTAGTGGTTGTTGCTATGTATTGTGTGAAGCTATACCTCGTCTCTCTGATTTAATTTTCTGGGTGCTTTCTATTAGTGCTAGTAATGGTGTCAATATGAAAACCTAGGAATCAGCTTTTCTATTTTTTTATAGCATTTGTTCCAAGAATTATAAGAGTGTTATGAGGCCTCTTATAAAGTTAAAATACCCTTGCTTGTTCTATACCCACATTTTATATAAATCAGAGCTTTTTCTTTTCGACCATAGAAAATGTGAGACCATTTAGCAAAAATGAAATCTCATGGAGCCAAAAATTTACAAAGTTTTATCAATTTTCCACAAATACCCATTGACATTAACAAACAACTTTACTCCACTAGTTGTAGAAACTTTGCCTTTCTGCCTTTAATTGGCCAATGCCTACAGAGAAATTAGCAGATTTTATGTATATAAACTTTTCCACCTGACCTAATTTTGCACCCACCCTCAATTTAAGCATATCTATGTATGCTATATAAGTGTAAGTATCATGCCTATACAACAAGCTGCAAAAGAACCTCTTCAGAAGCATATTGAACAAGTCAGCAATGAAAGCTTGCTAATGCACTCTGAGTCGCATACTGTGCGGGAGCAGTAAATTGTTTCCTTGGTGGTTTTGACAACATTTCCTCCGAACGTAATTGAATGTCATTCGTTTATATGTTTGCAAATAAGGTCCCAGTGACATTCCACCTGGGAGTGTGCATACTTGGTCGTCTGTTTATGACGGAGGAGCCAGACATATGGCCTGTGGACTTGGTTTGGCCCAGAGCTGTTGCAGAGTCCTCCTACCAGTTTTCAGCCAGTCTGCCCGTCATCATGAATCAGCTCTGTCAGAAGCAGTGCTTCCTTCCATCACCAAATGAAGGGAAGTGCAGCTTACCCAACTGCCAGTTCACCGGGTCCTCTCAGTCTTGAGATAGCAAGAGTACCTGATATATGTGAGAGAATGTACGTCATCTGTGTAAATGAAAGAAAGAGGATAAGATAAGAGAAAATGCTACAGTGAAACTTGCAAAAGAGGGATTCTGGAAAAGAAAAAAAACCCCTGCTGCATAGAAGTCACTCAGTGTGAGTTTTAATACTTAATTCTTAAAGGCTGTGAGAGATATTAGGCAAATCTCTTTTACCCTATTTAGTTTCCTCTGCTATAAAGAGTTGAAATCATTTTTTAACCTATTTTTCTCACCAAGAAATATTTTAATTTTCTTTTGCAGACCTCAAATTTTAAAAGATGTTTTCTATTAACAAACTGTGTCTATTAATTTGTTTTTCAACCATTATTAAAGATTTCTCTAGCTACCAAATCATGGTTTCTGATCAGCATGATCATGGACACATTGGGTTGATATAATTCCAGCAACAAATATATCATTCGATTTTCTATGTAGCCTCGGAATATGGAAAATGCCTTAAAACTACCTGTAATGCTCCAAGATTTGTGGTCTTCCTATGAACATTTTTTTTTTTTTAGTTTTTTCGTTTAACAAATATTCAATAAACACTATGCTAGGCACTGACATTATGAAGTACTAAGGGAACAAAAACTGTTCTTGATACATTTCCAAAGTGGTAGACGAACTGGTAAAGAAAAATCAAATTCAGCAAAAATAGAAAATGTAATAATAGAGCTACCAATCAAATATGGGGGCAAGAAAAGGCCTATCAACACCCTCACTGAAAGAAAACAAAGAACGACAACAACAAAACCCTATTTGCAGAGGCTCACCTGAACGGAGGAACCATCTGTTCACATTGCTCACCAGAATTGTGCTCTGTGGAACCAAAGCCCTGGAGACACTCAAAAATAGGCCTCCAGACTTAATTTTGCTTGACAAACACAATATTTTTTAATCTCACCCTTAAAGATTTACAATGCATATTTGCATAATAAAGGCTTATCTAGGAAGTCCCAAAGGCAAAGAAACACATCTAACTTGGTTTGATGCAAATTTCCTCAAATATTTGACCAGGGAATCTATTTTTGCAGAATAAAAAAAAAATGATATTTTAGTTTAGGACATTCTGAATATGGCTTTTGGAATAAACAAGACCATAGCAGAGCCATGTTTGATGATCACATTGTTTTGCGGTCCCTTGCCAGTCTCTATCTACAAGCCCTCAAGACCTACAAGATTGGTATGGCCAAGCCGCACTTTGGCAGTCCATGTGAGACATTTCAAAAGAAAAAGCTCAGTGAAATGCATGGAAGTTGCTATAGAGTTGCTGCTCACACATCACTCAGTAGACTCAAAATAGAATAGTTTCTGTAGGTACTGATGCCAGGAATAGTGTGTATCTCCTGAAAAATTTGTTTGTTTTTCATCATGTTGATACCATGATTTAATTGGTCATTGTTAGGAGAAAAGATCGGGGTCCAATTTGTGACCCACAGCTAGAAAATGTAGAGAATTTTCTATGTATGTTTTGATGATTAATTGCATTGTGCTTTTCCTCCTTTATTTTTCCTTTGCCCTAATTTTCTGATTTTTAAAATTCATAAACACTATTAATGAATATCATTTTAAGAATTCAAACAATTTAAAATCAGTTTAAAATTCCATATTCACCCTTCTTTATCTCATCAAACCTCCTCTGCTGCCTAACTATATTCACTATTACAAATTATTTTGGTGTTTATTCATATATCTATTTATATACAGAGAGAAATATACGTACATGTTTTAATAGATTTTATTTTTTAAAGCAGTTTTAGTTATACAGCAAAATTGAGCAGAAAATACCAAGAGTCCACATATACCCCTGCCCCTACACAGGCATAGCCTCCCCTGTTACCAATATTCTCCACCGGAGTGGTACATTTGTAACAGCTGATGAACCTACATGGAGACATCATTGTTACCCAAAGTTCACAGTTACATTAGGGTTGACTTTGGTGTTGTACATGCCATGGGTTTGAAAAAATTTATTAATATAATGATATGTACCACTGTATAGTATCATACAGGATAATTTCGCCACCCTAAAATTCCTCTGTGCTCTGCTTATTCATCCCTTTCTCCCCCTGGCAACTGCTAATATTTTTACTGTCTCCATAGTTTTGCCTTTTCCAAAATGTCATACATTTGGAATCGTATATTAAATAATATATACCCTTTCAGATTGGCTTCCTTCATTTATTAATATGCATTTAAGTTCCTCCATATCTTTTCATGTCTTGATGACTCCTTTCTTTTGTTGCATAATATTCCATTATCTGGATGTATCACAGTTTATTTATCCATTCACTTACTGAAAGATATCTTGGTTATTTCCAAGTTTTGGCAGCTATGAATAAAGCTGCTATAAATGTCTGCATGCCAGATTTTGTGTGGACATAAGTTTTTAGCTCCTTTGAGTATATACCAAGGAGTGTGATTGCTGGATCATATGGTAAGAGCTTGCTTAGTTTTGTCAGTGGCTGTGTCATTTTGTATCCCCACCAGCAATGAATCAAATTTCCTGTTGCTCTACATCCTCACCAGCATGATCTGGACTTCAGCCATTCTGTTGGTGGGTAGTGGTGTCTCGTCTTAATTTGCATTGTCCTGTTGACGTATGACGTAGAAGAGAATCTTTTCATACACTTATTTAACGTCTGTTACAAATGTAATTTTAATGTGCTAATGGAATCCTATTCTATGTTGTATTTCTTAAGTTTGCCATGTCATCTACTAATGAATGTGCAATATCAATATAATAACTAAAACCTTTAACCATTCCAATATTGATATCATCCAGTTCTTTCATATTAAACCAAAGATGCACCAGACATCCTTATGCATGTATCTTTTGCACAAATGCATTCATTCAATTAATAAGTATTAATTGATGTCAACAACCTGGCTGATACTGTTACAGGTTTTTTGTTGTAATTCAGCAATGAACGAAACAGTCAAAAATTCTTGCCCTCCTGAAGCTTACAATGCAGTGGTGAAGACAGGTAATAAAAACATGTAAATAATAAAAATAAACTATATTGTATGTTATAATGTGACAGATCCTATGGGGAAAAAAAGGGCAGGGCAAGGGGGCACAGAAGTGTAGGGAGAGAGAGTGCAGGTTACAATTCTAAATAAGATGATTAGGACAGGTCGTCCTGAAAAGGTGACACTTGGGCAAAGACTTGATTGAGATAAGGAAGTGAACCATCTGGTGGGAGATCATTTCTAAGATGAGAATAACAAGTGGAAAAGCCTTCATGTGGGAAGGTAACAGGTATGCTGGAGGAAGAGCAATAGACATTTGTGGCTGGAGCAGAGTGATCAGTGAAGAGAGAAGTAGGCTCGAAGGTCAGAGAGGCCTGTTCTGGGTCGGGGTAAGTTATATAAGACCTTGTAAGACATTTGAGGACTTGAGGGTTTACTCTCAGCGACATGAGGGGAGGATCCAGTGAGGATTTTAAAAGGGGAAGCACATGACTTGTGTTCAAAAAGACTTTTTCTGACTGCTATGTTGGGAATAGATTGTGTAGGATGTGAAGGGCAAGTGGAAGAAGACCAGGTAGGCCATCACAGTAATCCAGGGAAGAGACAATAGAATGCAGACCAGAGTAATAAAGACAGAAGATGAAAATGCGGTCAGGTCAGGAGACAACTAATAATAGCTTGTTTGCATGCCGATAAGAAAGAGGGGGAAACAGCGTTGTAGGAGAGAGGAGGGAATTGCTGGAAAATGTTCTTTAGTAAGTAAACATTGCTGGAATGCAGTGCGCATGAGGAGAAATTGGCCTCAGATAGTACAGAAAGTTCACCTCAGGCAACAAGGTGGGCAGCAGAGAGTGTGGTTTTGTAAGTGGTAAGTGGGCAGATTTGGTGGTGCAGATCTGTGATGTTCTCTTTTACTTGTTTCGATATTCTTCATGAAATCAGACATGTAGTCATCGGCTGAGAATAAAAACAGGGAAGAGGTGTTGTACATATTAAAAAGGAGGAGAAAGTATAAACTTGAAATAGAAAAGTGGAGGAATTAATGGAATAGGAAAAAGTATGATTGCTGTACATTAAGAGATCTCATAAGGTTTGTGGTTATGGATATATATCGAGATGACAATGGTTGTGTGTTGCTCTCTACCTATGTTTAGCTGCAGAATTGCAGGCATGGAGAATGGTGATCTGGATTTAACCAAGTTGTGGTCTTGCCAGACAAGAAAAAGCAATAAAGGGAAGGCAGGCAGTTAAAGGTATACATCAGGAAGCAACTGTAAGGATTAGCCATGGAATTTAAGTTGGGTAAGGACAGGAATGAGAAGATCAAAGGCGTGAGGGACAGTGAAAAGTTTGTTGAATCAACAGATTGGAGATCCCAGTGGACTAAAGAAGTTTTGTTGTTTGGAATTAGAATAAGTAAACTGGAAAGACTGATGTTGGTAGTCAGAAGGAGGGACAGATGCAACTGAAACTATGGAGAATTGCCATTTTTGATAATGACACATAAAAGGTTACTTAGGGTAGGTGGAGGACAAGACCCTTGGCAGATGGATTCAAAGATCAGAGAATTTAGTGTGTTGAAAACATCATTTACCTGAAATATTGAAATTGCCAAGAATAAAAACAGGGCTTTTGTCAGTGAGAAGGGAGCCAGAAGCTAAAAGACTCAAGAAACCAGCAGGAGATGTTGGGGAATGCAGGGATAGCAGGAATCGTGAGAGGTACTGGATGATATAATTAGAGGACTTGAGATTCAACTATAAAGAATTTCAGGGAGGAGGACAGAGGAAATGGTTCGAAAGGAGCAAATGAGGAACAAAAAAGGACCTACCCCAACTCCCGGCCCACCCAATAAGAAAAAGGTGATGATAACAAAAACAACCATCATCTTATGGGTTTGCAAGGAAACCGGAACCATTGGGAGAGAGCCAAGTTTTCATTAGATAAAGACAGCAAATTAAACAATAGAAAAGAGGTCGTAGATATAACGAATTTTACTAAGGATCAACTATGAATTCTGGAGGGCACAACGGAAGACTGACAAAAGATGGAGAGGGATAAATAAAAGGGGGTATAAATATGAACAAAGTGTTACAGAGACTAGGGTTTGGGAAGTGAGAGATTCCTTGAAAATCATATAGGGATAAATGGACAAAAGAAATGAATTCCAATAGATTCTAGATATAGGGTGGCTGCAGGTCTGTAAGTATGGGTTAACAAGGAAGAGGGGTACTTGGCACTCCGTCTTGACCCAACAGCACAGAAGCATGAAAGCCTGGGGATTAGTTCATTCAATTAACAAATATCCACTGTGCACCTGCCACATATCATATATTGTTACAGGTACTGAGGGTTCAGCTCTAACAAAAGCATAGTTCTTACTTTACAAAACTTACATTTAAGTAAAGGAAACAGAATAAATGACTAGATAATAATAATATCACTTATAAGGGCTACAAAAAATAAACTAAAGGAAGGAGATAAACAGTAATGAGTCTTATTTTATATATGATATTTGAGAAAGGCATCTTTGAGGTGTTTGGTGCTTTGAAAAGGAGCTTTGAAAAAAACACCAAAATGGAAATGAGGAAGTGAGTTTGGCAAATACCTGGGAGAAGACAGTTGGAGGCAAAGTAATAGCAAATATAAAGACCCTGAGACATGAAAGCATTTTGTCTATTTAAGTGACAGCAAGAAGGCCATCATGACAAGTGTGCAAAAAGGGAGCAAGAGGAAGAGTTACAGGAAATCACATGAGGTTGAAGCAGCAGCCAGAATCCCAATTCAAATGTGTGAATTACATGTGTGTGTGTGTCTAAGACACGCAAAAGACCAACTGCTGCATCAATCAAATTAATTAAAAAATGTATTTATTTCCAAAATGTTTTAATAGATTCTATATATCCTTCAATAATATTCCAATTTAGACCATCATAAACGATATACAAGATTTAATGCTTCTTTAAATCCTTGCCAAAACCAAGTTAATACTGATCTATATAAATTTACATTATTTAAGGGGCAAAATTATTGAAGTTTGTATAAATAAGTATTTTTACGTGTTTACTGAACATTTGCATATCATTTATTTCACTTTTGCTCATTATTTTATTGGTTTTCTTTTCAAATGATATTGACTTATAGGAGTTCTTAATTGACGTTAGAATTAAATCCTTATCTAGCATATATGTCGAAAATATGCTAGTCTGGTCTGTCACTTCTATTGTAGTTTTCTTTGTGTCACATTTTACTACACAGGCATACTTGGGAGACATTGCAGGTTCAGTTCCAGACCACCACGACAAAACAAATATCACAGTAAAACAAGTCACACAAATTTTTTGGCTTCCAATGCATATAAAATTATGTTTTCATTATACCGTAGTCTATTGTGTAAATAGCATTATGACTAAAAATTATTGGACTTACCTTAATTTAAAAATATTTTACTGTTAAAAAATGTTAATGATCATCTGAGCCATTAGTGAGTCATAATCTTTCTGATGGCACAAGGTCTTGCCCTGATGTTGATGGCTGCTGACTATTCAGGGTGGTGGTTGATGAAGGTTGGGGTGGCTGTGGCAATTCCTTAAAACAAGACAACAATAAAGTTTGTTCCATCAATTGACTCTTCCTCTCACATAAGATTTCTCTGTAGCACGTGATGCTGTTTGATAGCATTTTATACACAATAAAACTTCTTTCACAATTGTAATCAATCCTCTCAAATCCTCTCAATCCAATAGCTGCTTTTCCAACTAGTTTTATGTAACATTCTAAACCTGTTGTTGCCATTTCAACAATGTTCACAGCACCTTCACCAGGAGTAGAGTCCATCTCCAGAAACAACTTTCTTTGCTCATCTGTAAGGACCAATTCTTCATCTTTCAAGTTTTATCATGAGATTGCAGCTATTCAGTCACATTTTCAGGCTCCACTTCTAATCCTAGTTTTCTTGCTATTTCCGCCACATCTGCAGTAACTTCCTCCACTGAAGCCTTGAACCCACCAAAGTTATCTGTAAGGGTTGGAATCAACTTCTACCAAACTCCCATTAATGCTGATATGTTGACCTCCTCTAATGAATAACAAATATTCTTTTTTTTTTTTTTTTTTTTTTTTGAGACAGAATCTCACTCTGTCACCCTGGGTAGAGTGCAGTGGTGTCATCATAGCTCACTGCAACCTTAAACTCCTGGGCTCAAGCAATCACCTGCCTCAGCCTCCCTAGTAGCTGGGACTACAGGTGTGCACCACCACTCCCAGCTATTTTTTTCTATTTTTTTTTTTTTAGAGACAGTCTCACTTTTGCTCAAGCTGGTCTCGAAATCTTGAATTCTAGCAATTCTCCCGCCTCGGCCCCCCAGAGTGCTAAGATTACAGGTGTGAACAACCATGCCCAGCCACACAAATGTTCCTAATGGCATCTGGAATGGTGAATAATTCTCTCTAGAAGATTTTCAATGTACTTTACACAGATTCATCAGAGAAATCACTTTCTGTGGCATCTATAGCCTTACACGATAAATTTCTTAAATAATAAGACTTGAAAGCTAAATGACTCATTGATCCATGGGCTACAGAATGGATATTGTATTAGCAGGCATAAAAACAACATTAATCTTCTTATATATCTCCATCAGAGCTCTTGGGTCATCTGGTGCATTGTTAATGAGCAGTAATGTTTTGAAAGGGACCCTTTTTTCCTGAACAGTGGTTCTCAACATTAAGGTTAAAATATTCAGTAAACCATGCTGTAAATGGATATGCTGTCATCCAGGCTTTGGTATTCTATTTGTAGAGCACAGGTAGAGTAGATTTAGCATAATTCTTAAGGGCCCTAGGAGTTTCAGAATGGTAAATGAGCACTGACTTCAACCTAAAGTCAACAGCAACATCGGCCCTAGCAAGAGAGTCAGTCTGTCCTTTGAAGCTTTGAAGCCAGGTGTTGACTTCTCCTAACTATAAAGCCCTAGATGGCATCTTCTTCCAATAGAAGGCTGTTTTGTCTACAAAATTCTTTGGAAATCTGTTGTTTAGCATAGACCTTCATCAGTTATTTTAACTAGATCTTTTGGATAACTTGCTACAGCTTCTATATCAGCACTTGCTATTTTGCCTTACACTTTTATGTTACGGAGGTGGCTTCTTTCCTCGAACCTCATGAATCAGCCTCTGCTATCTTCAAACTTTTCTTCTGCAGCTTCCTCACCTCTCTCAGGCTTTGTAGAATTGGAGAGAGTTAGGGTCTTGCTCTCGATTAGGCTTTGGCTTAAGGGAATGTAGCGGCTGGTTTGATCTTCTGTCCTGACCACTAAAACTTTCTCCATATCAACAATCGGGCTGTTTTGCTCTCTTATCCTTCGTGTGTTCATTGGAGTAGCACTTTTAATTTTCTTCAAGATCTTTTCCTATGCATCATAACTTGACTAACTTTGGCTTAAGGGGCCTTCACCCTATCTCAGCTTTCAACATGCTTTCCTTACTAAGCTCAATCATTTTTAGCTTTTGATTTAAAGTAAGACACATGCAACACTTCCTTTTACTTGAACACTTACAGGCTGTTATAGGGTTAGTAACTGGATTAATTTTAATATTATTATGTCTCAGGGAATAGGGCAGCCCGAGGAGAAGAAGTGAGATGAGGGGAATGGCTGATCAGTGGAGCAATCAGGACACACAGAACATTTATTGATTGAGTTTGCCATCTTATATGGCCACAGTTTGTAATGCTCCAAAACAATTACAATAGTAACATCAAAGATCACTGATCACGGATCACCATAACAGATATAATAATAATGAAAAAGTATGAAATACTGTAAGAATTATCAAAATGAGAAACAGAGACATGAGGTGAACACATGCTGTTGGAAATGGTGCTGATAAACTTGCTCAATGCAGGATCACCACAAACTTTCAGTTGGTAAAAATCACATTATCTGTGAAGTGCAATAAAGCAAAGAGCAACAAAATGAGGTATGCCTGTATAAGCAATTAAAGTTTACATACAAGCAACTGTTAATCATGTATTTAATAATTTCTTAATTTTCTATATGTTCAAGAAGTCTTCTCTTATAAAGTATATAAATGTTATTCTACATTTTCTTAAAATTTGCTTATAATTTTTATTTAACTTATTATTCTATCATTTTTTTCTTGTCATACTACCTGTAATTTCATAATGCCCTTTAGATTACTATAGGAATGAGATGTGAAAATGAATAAATGGTAGCAACAAACCATTAGAAATTGATTACAACGTGTCAGGCACTGTTCTAAGTTCTTTCCATATATTTGCTTAATTTTACTGTTGAGGAAACATATATAGGAAGTTTCAGTAATTTTCTCAAGGTCAAAAGACTGATTAATATTATGGCCAGTATTCAAACCCAGGAAGTCTGGCTGCAAAGTCATTACATTAAAGTCTACTCTAGTAAGCTATTAAATTATGCCCCCTAGTGTCTGGGAAGTTATCATGTTGGAATTGATATCTCAACTGATCTTGAACTGTGTGTTGAGAAATGAATAGAATTTTGATGAAAGGAAGTGAAATGACAATGGCACTATAAGTTAGTGACATTTTCTAGATTTGGAGAAAAGATCATTGTCACAGATGGATCAGATCCATGCAGTGGAGAGTGGGAGTTGAGATGAAAAAGGAAGATTTTTATAAAAGGGCTTGGGTACCATGTTAAAAGTCAGGATTTTACCCTGAATGAGAAGGTAGCAGTTCAGCTGTTGGTGAAGTGCAGTGTAGAAGTTAAGAGCAGGTTTCGATTCTGACTCTATCAAGATCTAGCTCTCCAAAATCAGGCAAGGTACCTAATTTGTCTAACCTTTTGTAGACTCATTTCTTCAATGAGAATAAAAATCAGGATTACTTTAAGGATTGAAGTATAATAATGTTCAGGGTTTAGCTTAAATTCTGTCTAGTGATGGACATGCAGTACCATCAACTGTGATTATTACTAGTCAAAGCTAAGTGTGATGAGAGACAGTGGGCAATTCAGGCAAAAAGACAGATATGCAAGTATCTTCCAAGTAGTAATAGACATGGGCTTCATTACCATTCAAATTCAGAGAAGGAGAAAAGAAAAAGATAAGGATAACACTGATATTTTGAGGTTTGGAGACCAGGTATGTGGACATAAAAACTGGAGTCAAAATGAAGGTGAAGGAAGAGATTTATGAACAAAGTGCTCAGTTTATTTTTAGAAACATTAAAGTGAGACATTTGAAGTCTAGCTAAAAATACCTAGTATAGATGTGCATATATAGAAGTCTCTCTCTATTCTGACCATCTCAATGTTAAGAAAAGATATAATAAAACTAGTATATAAATTGTTGTATCTACTAGAACTCTTTGTTAATCCATATCACCATATTTTACTAGTACAATAAAAAAATTATAAAGTACATGATGTTGACTCTGAGAAACCATAATAGCTTAAAGTGCCATCTGAATCACTAAAGATTAAATTATATACAATATAATTTTATCGTTCAATGTATTTTACTGCATTCTAATTATATAAAAGAAAACCACGAATGCTATGGTTATGAAAAAAAAGTAAATTCTTGTTTCTGGAACAATTTATATTTAAAATTTATTTATTTATTTAATAAGCTACATATTTGAAAATTAATTAAAAATGTATTGAGTTCATCCATTAAATAAATGTCCAGTACTTCTGTCCGTCCAGAGCATAGGCAATGTTACGCAGAGCTGGTGACAGCAGGAAGTGAGACTGAACAGACCAGCAAGTGTAGAATCATCAAGGCAACAACGATTTCTTGGAACACTAGTTCTCCTCAGGCAAAGGCTCCATTGCTCTGTGTTTGACTCTAAAAACCATCTAGTTGATTATGTAAAAATGTCTGTACTCTTACGCTATGCTAGATTGAATTAAATTTATTTTGTTTTTATGTTTCCATTTTTCTTATATCTGAATGCTGATGCAGTGTTTTCAGAAGCCAGATTAGAGTTTTCAAATTAGAATTTAAAAACCTTCTCCTAACCTGAGGAAATTAATTTTATGAGCGACTTAAGCATCTACACTCTAAAAAGACACCTGCTTTCTCATGGTAAATATATGACTTTCGGATAATTTAAAGAGCCTTTGAAAATTTAAAAAAAGATCAGCAAAATCGACTAATAAAAATAGACAAGATGCTTAGGGGATTCAAAGTAGGTTAAGATATCAACATATAAATGCCATTTAAAAGGGATTCTGGCACTAAATTTAGGATTTTAGCATTTTGCCACTGATAAATCTTGCTGCAGGGTTCCTAAATCTGATGAGAACACCTGGTAGTGGTGCCCATATGCTGAATTAAAATATAGTTTTGATATTTCAGTTATTAGATTAAAATCAGAAACCTTTGAACACACAGTAATTTATGTAGGATCCTTTTTGTGGGGGACCTTCTAAAGCATAGATTGACTCAGTTTGATTCTGGAAAGCTTCTAAATTGAAGACTTTAAGTGAATACACCTTGGCCATATGATGCAATTTTATTCCATATCAAATGGAGAAGTCAAAAAGTAGAGTATGATATCATGCTGTTAAGACATAATGAGAAGATTTAAAAATTCTTTTAAGTAAACTCTTAAATGGAAATATTCATAGAGGATAAAAATATTCAGGTGGTATGGTTTGACCTTTAGAGTCACATAAGAAAGATGAGTCCAACTCATTATTCATTTAGGTATTGCCTATTATAAAATAATAGAGACTTCAAGTACTTTATATATAACCATTAGAAAAATTCATGTGTAGTCCAGTCTCCATAATGTAATTGAGTACCTCAAAAATACCTGTAAATTGAGTAACTCACATAATATATGACAGTACTAGAAAACAACTTTTAATTGACATAGAAAATAAAGGTATTTTAAGAATACTTTTGAAACATAAAAGATAATAAAAAAACTCTCTTCTCCAAAGCCTTTCTTCAGTATTATTCAGAATGTTGGGTATGGATATAAAGAATTTCCCTCACTTGTACTAAAGTTTTTCAAAAAAATGTCTTATATTAAAGTATGTTATACCTGTATAAATAATGTAAAAATTATCTCCAAACACAAGTCCTAGGAAATTTCATCAAAATTAAACTTCTATTTATAATTCCTTCTGAAATATCTACATGAAATATATACCAGAGATTAGGAAAAAAAGATAAACTCCTTCCAAGTCAAAAGATTCTATTTGTAATTTGAACTTTCAAAAATTGATAATGCAGTACACACATTTATTTTATAGAAATCGAAGCTGAAAATCTAAGTATTTTCCTACTATGAGGTATGTGTTAAACAGTAGGGCGAAGCATTAAGTGATTTTTAGCAGGCTTTCTTGAATAGACATTGAAAATAGCTAGACAAAAAAAAAAAAAAAGAGAGAGAAATGAGCTGAATTGTTGGAGTGAATATTTTGGATGAATTATAAAACAGAGTTCTTATAATAATGCATGTAAATTAAAAATAGGTTAATACGGTATGAGTAAAAATAGTCAATTTTCAAATATTTTTCACAGCTTTCTTAGCCTATCTTCTTTCTCTGGTTAATGGGAGGAAACATGCCAGCACTCATGTTGGAAAGATCTTAGGACAGCTGAATACTAAAACTGCAAACTAACTTAAAGTGGTTTTCTTACTTAAGTATGCTCCATACTGCAGGAAGTTCCTGAGCATAATATTTCCATCCTTTCCAGCAGAAATCTGCTTTATTTTGGAGGACTTTTTTTCTAGTAGGTGCATTATTCTTAATGTTATGGAAAGTAAAAGATAATAAGAAAGGTGGATTAATGTTATATATACTACTTAGAATACTATGTAACCATGTAGCTTTGCACCTTAATATAGATGAATTTCAAAAAAAAAAGCCAGTCAAACCGTTGGCTGGCAGGCAGTACCTCCCTGTGTTGTTTCAAATTCATCATGGCTCCACTTCACACAAAGGTCCTCTTTGGAGTATGAAAGCCAATTTTTCAGGTGTTGTATAATGAAGAAAAAGAGGACAGTCTGAAAGTCAAATAAAATTCTGAGACCACCTGTGTATCAGGGAGGTAAGGGTTATAATAAAGTGCAAAGAGCAGATAGTTAAAGAACGGTTAATCTGGAGTAGGAGTAAATTGGGGGAAGGTTAAGATACTGTGTCTTATGTCGTGAAGTGAATTCTACACAGAGTTCTTATGATAATATATGCAGATTACAATTAGGTCAGTAAAGCATGAGTAAAAATAGCCAATTTTCAAATATTTCTCACATAGCTTTTTAGCTTGCATTTAAGGATATATTCTGCTGCATTGGTTTGGTAAACACAGAATTAGTTTGTCTCCATGAAGGGATAGAAAAGAAAAGAAATTTGTTTTGCAATAGCCCAGTTTCAAAGAGGTGGTACAAACTTTAGGAAGTATTTTAATTTTAGTTAAATTGATCCAGGTTAATTTGGAAACAATTATAAAGCATATGCAAATTACAAATGATAAAATGGTAATTGTAAAGATTTGCAGTTATAAGAACCCAAAAGATTCAAGCTCCATTAGCTAAGAATAAAATGCTGATAGCCACGAGTTGCAGCCATCGTTTGGATGTACTCAGAAAAGTTATCTACATAAAAAATGTCAGCTTCTCATTCAGCATATTAGCTCCCTGGGTGTCTTTGAGACATATCTGCCGGCTTTTCTTTCAAAATTTGCACTACCCTTAGCTATGCTGTGATATTACAGTTATGGAAGACTGACCTGGCTTTCATCCTACCTCATACATCATCAAATGAACTGTCAGTAAATTGCTAATTGCAGAAACTTTATTATTGGAGGTGATATTGAACCAGACAGAACACAGCTTGATTTTTCATATTCCAAACTTTGCAATGTGAGCAATTAGAAAAAAAAAAAAAAAAACTTTCCTTTTTATTTCAATTTGTAAGCTAAGCAAAATTGAAATGGATGTCACTGACAGTAAAATAGAAACTTAAAAATGTCATCCTTCTGGGTGACTTTACAACTTACTATAAAAATATCCCATTAACCCCTTATTATCGAAATGCATATTTTGCCCCTTAACAGCACTTGCAATTCTACCACATAATTAGCTACCTGCAATTGGAAAAAGACAAAACTGTACCTTATTTTGTGATTCTGTCATTCAAGTACTTTTGTGGAGGAAGTATACTTCAAAGATATGTTTCATATATACTCTCTAAATTTATATAATGTATTTCCTGTGGGATCTGAAATATTTAAAGTACCTTTTAAACATTATTTCAGAAAATGGGTTTGGAGGTAACACAAGGAATTTCACTTAAAAATACAAAAATAGATGAAGATGGTTTAATGGAAAATTTATTGGAATATACGAGTGGAGGGTCGGCTGGGACCATTTTCTGGGTGAATTGTGTTGGGAGTGATTAGGAAAACCAGCAAAAATAATTCCATGTGAAATCTTTTGGGAGAGTCAATGTGCATTAAAACATATGAAAGGGACGTCTAATCAGCCTTAAGGGTATAAAGAAGAGGAAACAAACCTATGCTAGGATCTTAAGGAGGAGAAATAATTAAGGACATGAAGGTAGAAAGGGCAGGGTGGAGGAAAAAGAGTCTTCTCACTCTAGGAAACAATGTATAATGACCCTGGGATTATTTCATTTTTTTCCTTGTTGCAATTTAGAGAGAATGAAAGTTCAATAGGACTAAAACTTGGGAATTAAGTAGGTAGTATGGATTAAAAAGACACTAGCCGGTGAAGTAAATTATGGGAAATCTTGAAAGGACTTGCAGGCCATGCTAAAGAATTTCAAATTTATCAGAAGAGCAATAGGAAATCATGTAGAGTTTTGCATAGGAGTTTAACATGAGCAGATTTGTATTTTTCAAAGGTCAGTCTTGCTGCAGTCTGGAGAATTGCCTGGAGGGAGACAAGACTGAAAATAGGGAAACTACTTAAAAAGCTATTGCGGCAATCCACATAGGCTGTGATCTAGGGAGCAGCTGGGGTGGTAGCGGGAGCAAGGAGCAGGTGGATTTGAGAGATATTTAGAAGGCAAAATCAACAGGTACATGGATAGCTGTGTGAGGTGAGGGAGAGGGGAGATTCACAGATAGCACTGGGGTTTCTGGCCGGGATGAGAGAATGGATGGCGATGCCATTTGCTGCAACACGGGAAAAGGAGTGGATTTTGATAGTAAAAATGATTTCAGCTGTGGACCTGCTAAGATTTCCTATGAGATGTACATGTAATTAATGCAGATTGAAATAGTGGACCATGGAATATAAGCCAGATGGGAAGAAATTAGAAAGAGGAAGTTTGGCAAAAGGTAGGAGGAAAGGAGAGGGGAAATCTCTGTAAGGTACATGGTCAAGCTTAGGGGAGCCACTGTTAGAGGTCTGAGTTGGTAGAAGATTGTGCTCAGAGAGTGGGAAGTCTAAATTTATGAACTCAGTAGACAAATTCTGGTGATGACAAGTGCACGGTGGCTGTGGGGGTGATTGGCTGAAGTGGGGTTAAGGCGAGTCCTTGGAAAAGAGGCTCTAGCAGCTCAACTCTGTGTGTTTCCACCTTTTCCAGTGTTCACGCTGAGATTTCACTTGAAACTCAGATGCTTTCAGGGTACAAAGTATGTTTCGATTAATATCTGTATCCTAATATTTGTGCTCATGCACAAAAGGAGTCATATATAAAATTCTCTGGTGGGTGATTCTGCCGTAGTTAATCATGGAGAGACTGGAGCACTTACTGAAGAAAAGAATGACAGCCCTTCTACAAATAAATCAGCTAATGCAGTATTGTTGAAATCAGAGACATGAACTTGATTTATAATTAATTTAATTAATATATTCATCACTATTGGGTTTAGTTCAATTTAGTAGAATTTAATGTAAAACTGCTGGCATGGGTAAAACTAAAATGTAATGTTTGCATAGACAAGCATTTGAAAAGCTGAGGGAAAAGATTGATCATTGAAAACTATAGGTTTGGGAGCCTTATGGACAAGGTGAAATTTGATCTAAACTTTGGAAAATGGGTTAAAATCTACACTAGAGAACCTGTGCTATCTACTAATTAAACATGTAATACGCTTGCGTTCAAATTCTGAGTCAGCCTCTTTTTGGCTATAAGCCCTTGGTCAAATTAGTCTTTCTAGAAATAAATGTTCTCATCTATAAAGTAAGAATATTAATAGTCTTACTTACAAAAGGTAAGTACAGTAATTTAAATGCTTTTGTCCAATAGTAATTGGAGGAAAAGCACTAAAAATGTTAATCATCAAAAAGCTAAAGATTGTAGACTATAGAGGCTATATATAGAGAAGGGATTTCTATCTTTGAAAATTGGGCATAATTTTTACTGTGAAAATTATTTTAATAAAAAATTAAATAGAATTTAAAAAGTAATCATTGTATCCAAAATATTGACAAATAACGTCATCACAATACACTAAATGGTAGACACTATTAGTGTTGATCAATAATTTTTTTCTATTTTTTAGTACACAAAGAATTATGCTTTCCTTGCCACTTGAAGTTAGGTGTGGCCAGTGATTAGTTCTGGCCAATATAATAAGTAGAGGTATGTCTTGCAATAAAGCAAGATGAATTACTTGGATTTAATTCTCCAGTTCTTTTTTTCTCCTGCCATGGTGAACCTCTAAGACTGGTGTTGAGAAGGAATCATCAAAAGATGTTAGAACATTCATTAATCTGATTATTTGAGCCAAAGATCCCTAATCTGGATGCACTGAACATGAACAAGAACCAAGATAGGGATTGTTTGTTATTGCCACATAGTTTAAACTATACTAATCAATGCAGGCTACAAAGTTGTCTATCATTAATGAGAGAGAAGATTAAGAGAAGGGAAGTTCATTTTTCATCTAGACTTGGACAAACATATTGACATACATTGATAAATAAATATATGTCTGACACATATTGATAAGTAAAGAAGAAAATAGTAAAGTTAAGATATGTAAAGAATGGTGATATAATTCTATCCTTCTAATGAATATATAGGCAATAATATACTTAATATTATCCATATTAAATAATTTATCATCTTTAAAAATCATTTTTTAAGCTTTTAATTTTCTGTTGCGCAGAAAGTCCTCCCTTTCTTTATGTTCCTTCTGCTTTAAGAGCTTAGAGTCTAAGACCAACAATGGACATAAGTATAAAGCAAACAATCTGTTAAATATATCAGGGTCCTAGGTATGGTAAAAGGCATAATGAAAGGCACAATTAAGGGTGAAAGTCACATGATAATGTAGACCTAAATGCTCTTTACACTTGGTGGGTGGCTTGATGGATATCCCTTCCCCGATAGAATATATTTATGAAGGAAGTAAGAAGTTATGGACAATTGAATAAACGCTAGAGGGCTAAGACACAGGAGGAAGTTTGTGGCAAAAATAAGTTGAGCTTTTAAAATGATATGTCTCAAGTCAGAATGTGGAGAAGATGACAGTAGCGAAGCCTTCTATCACCTAGGCTTCTAGGATGCGAACTATAGGCAGTACGGAGTGTGTCTTGATGTACTGTGCCTCTGCTAATTCCACAACATTTCAGTAGAGTGAACCTCTTCGTCGGAATCCTTGACACAGCTTCCTGATGCCTTTGCTCCTGAAGAATTGGTATGAACAGTTGTATTTTGCTTTGCAGCAATGTTTCTGACTCTTAGGTCAGCCTCAGGCACAGAATTGATTCACAATATCTGTGTGAATTGAAAGTGAATAAGAGATGTCACTGAACATTCTCAGTGCTTCTCAGAATTGAAAGGCCTCCAGAGAAGTGTAAATTCAGGAAGGCAATGCGGAAAATGGCATGAGGGTCACTGTCCATTCTCCACCCTATAGCAGGAGGGATCTTTTTGAACTGCTGATCTGCTGATATAATCCCCACTGCTGCTTAAAACCCTTCAATGGCTTTCCAATCCCCTTATATTGATGGCTGTAAAGAAACTCAGAATAAAAGGATAAAATGACCCAAAATACTGTAAATCTACAGTCCTCAACCCCTGGGCCACAGACAAATATAGGTTCATGGCCTGTCAGGAACTGGGCCATATGGCAGGAGGTGAGTGGCAGAGAGCAAGTGAAGCTTTATCTGTATTTACAGCCGCTCCCTGTTGCTGGCATTGCTGCATAAGCTCTGCCTCCTGTCAGATCAGCAGCAGCATTAGATTCTCATAGGAGTGCAAACCCTACTGTAAACTGCGTATGCAAGGGATCTAGGTTGTGTGCTCCTTGTGAAAATCTAATGCCTAATGATCTGAGGTGGAGCTTAGGCGGTGATGCTAGCACTGGGGAGTAGCTGCAAATACAGATTATCATCATTAGCAGAGAGGTTTGACTAAATATAATGCCCTTGAATGATCCTGAAACCATGGAAAAACTGTCTTCCATGAAACTGGTCCCTGGTGCCAAAAATGTTGGGGACTGCTGCTGTAAATGATATGAACCCTGTCTACCTCTATAGCTCTTCTCTCACCCTATCCTAGTTCGTTCCCTCCCTGGAGCTGCCACCCTAGATCAGCCATGCTCTTTTCCCTCTTGAGGATCTTACACATGCAATCATCTCTACCAAGAATGTTTTCCCTCCCCTTCTTAGTCAAGTTTACCTCTACTCATCTCTCAGCCACATCTCGTATACTACTTTTTATGGAGTCTTACAGGACTCCCTGGCTAGGTCAAATCCTCCTTCAGCAGGATTTTGTGCCACTGAATACTTCTCCTTTGTAGCTGTTGTCAGAGTTGAAATTTTATAATTGTTTATGCATGATTCATTGATGGATATCTGTTTTCTCATTGGAAAGTAAACTCCATGAAGGCAAGAGACCATTTAAGTTTCCAGTTAGCTTGCTTCTAGTGTTTTCTGAAGTGTTAAGCAAGTAGAAGACTTTTAATACATATTGGTTGAATACATTAATAATGTAGAACAATGATAATGATACCCTAATGAACAGATGTGCCTGCTGGCTCACAAATGCTTAAAATAAAAGTCAAGGTATTTTGGAGGGTGTAGATTGTACAGGTGTCCTTTAAAATGTTGCAGTTCGCTATTTGAAGAAAAATGTGCAATCTGATGCCAGTCTCTGAGGTTGAGGGAAGGACAATAAACTAACACATCAGCAATTATTCTCATGGGAATTTCTTCTTTTCCAGGGTTCTGAAATGAAAGGTAAGAAATGAGTCACCATTTTAATTTAACCTTTCAGGTACTCTGCAAAAAGGGTTTAATAAATTTCGGCTTAATTAGGATCCTTAGGTAATACACCATTCTAATAAAATAAATAAATACTGTGGCCAAGTAGATCACTTATAAATTTCAGTCATTGTTGCAGAATATATTTCGGAGAAGTCTTAGTATTCTTTCCTTCCTTAAAAAGCACAATGACAGTAGACATTATATAGCCTTTTTTGATGATTCAGAATACTGTGATGCTTATGGTCATCATTTTTACAATTAATTATCATAGAAAATATAGATGTAAATTTAGAAAATAAAACAGATTGGACCAAATGACCCTTGAACATAAACTGAAAGGTATTTTGATCATTATTAAATGCCTTTCTATAGTAGTTTTATATTATCGTTTGCCTCTACCATAAAGGCAGAGGGCAGGGGGGAAAAAACATTGAAGTTCTGGGTTTACTATAATGGACTTATCAGGTTGAAAAACTTAACCTTTTATGAATCACATGGAGTTATTTATAAACCCTAATTTATTATGTCACTATCTAAATTATTCCATCTGGGCCTAGTAATGGGAGTCAGCCCTCAGACTGTAAGTGGTTTACTTTCTGCTCAAGATTAATCTATACAGATATAGGTTGTAATTGTCACAAGAACTGTACTTTGTAAGTAAAAATATTAAAAGCTGTTTCTTTTTAAACAAAGAAATGTTGCTTATGAAAGATTAAGTATTTTTATGTTTTGAAGAAACACAGTTTCTAAACATTGTTTCCAAAAAAAAAAAAAAAAGCATCACAAAAAAAGTTCTCTTAAAAAAGGATGTTTTACTAAATGAAGAATTTCAAATGGGAAAAATATATTTTGTAAAAGGAAATGAGTTTTTCTTATTACGGAAAATTTAACATGAAAATACAAATTACATGATGAGAATAGGAATGTAGAAAGAGTCCTTGCCAAATCGAGTCCTGATAATAATAAGAAGAAAGTCATATATTGTGATATATTTTAAAACATATTTAATATTTTGTTCACATTGGGAAAATATTTCTACATTTTATATCCGGGGGAAGTGGGAGATGTTAAATTTATTTGCGTGAAGAATGGTGTGAAATGTGTGTCTTTACTGCTAATTTTGCTTACATTAAAAAAGTGTTTGCTTTATTTTCAAACAGACCTTCAAAATGCTAGAAAAATAAAAATTTTAAAACATTGATATTCTAAGTACAGCGAACAATCCTATGAATAAATGCTCTTTTGTGCTACAATCAGGCATCTTTCTTGGTAACAAAGACTTTATTCCTGGCTACTTTCCTATAACCCCATTTCTAGAAAGAAATTATTGGACAAACTTTTTGGAAGGGTGACTTATTTAAACAACCATTCTGCAAGGCAAAGACAGAGAACTTTTCTAGGGCTAAACTATCCTCCCCAAAGCATGTGAAAGCACTCCTTTACTTTTTCTCCTTCTAACTGAGCATTGATCTTCACAAATCTCACAACTAACTAGTTGCCATTAGGAGATTGTGAATTTGGTATTAAATATGGACATAGAGAGCTATAGAAAAAATTATACTAATATCTCCATACATTAAAACCACCAGGAAGCCTAATTTTCTTTTAAGGATTCTATGGTATGACCTATAGAAGAGAATTATTTAAGCTATGCAAGATTATGTTTTTTAATTTTCTAAAATAGTCATGATGTTTCTACTGTCCACGCACTTGTACCTGCTGCTTCCATTCTGGAAGATTCTCCACTTCTCACCTTGAGCATCCGTCTGCCCAGCAAACTCTCCCCATCTGTGTACTTGAGTTCAAACCATCATCCCCTCTGTCCTGGACTATTGCAGTACCACCTAAGTGGTTTTTCTGCTTTTGCTCTTGTTCTCTTGCCATCTTTTTCCATAAAGTAGCTAGAAGGATCTTCGAATTATATGGCTCAACTGTTTAAAAATTTCCAGGAACTTCTCTTGACCCTTAGAATGCCATCCACAGCCTTTGCCAAGCCCTGCAGACCATAATCTGGCCATCACCATCCCTCCAAACCCACTTCTTTGCAGTTCCTCGAATGCGTCAAATTCCATCTCTCTTTCTGAAACAATCTCTCACTAAGATGTGGTAACCCTCAATCACATCATTCAGGTTTCCTGTTCAGTATCATCTCCTCAGAGAGGCCTTCCTTGCTTGCAGTTCTGTCTAAAATACTGTAGTACACGACATGGTCACTGTCCATCCTGTCGGCCTGCTTTATTTTCTTCATAGCACTTACTACCAATTGAAATTATATTATTTCGGTTTTTGTTCAGTTTTGATTGTCCATCTGCTGGACTAAAATATATGCTCGAGGAGTAACAACTTTAAATATATTCTTTGCTTTAGCCCCATTGCTTAAGAGGGTGTGTAGTGCAGATTATGTACCCATAAATGGTTCTTGAATGAGCAAAAGCGAGAAATCGAGTGTCTCTGATTCCGTGAAGTCTTCCGCAACTGCCCACTACCCCCAACATACACCAGTTAAGCAGAAGTGGTCGTTCCTTTCCTTATCCCACTGTGGCATAAAAGTTACCATTTATTGAGTGCTTACTGTGTGCCAGGCAGTGTCTGAGACTATTATATATATTGTCTTATATGAATGCACAACCTGTTACAGTAATAATTAATATTATTATTATTATCCCTAGTCAATATCGCACAGCAAACAAATGGCAGAGTGAAGATTCAACCCTAGGTAGTCTGGCTCCAGAGCTAGGCTCTAAAACCATCATACTACATTACTTTATTTAGGGAAATCATTATAGTATTTTGCTGTGGTTAAACAAACCGCTAATGTTTATAGCATATTAGTATCACTATACTGTGAGCTCTTCTGGGGAAGAATTATGACTTATTCCAACACAGTCCAAGTACAATTGTTGGTAAATGAGAGAATGAATGAAGAATTATCTATACTTAGGCAGCAACCAGTTAACTCACACAATCGCAAATAAAAGCAAATCTACTTCTGTCAGACTGTTGGACTGCCTGATTCTGATCCATGAGAATAAATGTCTCATAGTTAACCTGAAAAACAGGTAAGTTTTACTCTCACAAGGGTCTTCAGAACATTATTAACCATACATCCCTATAAAAATTTATAAACATCGTATGGACAGAAGGATTCCAAGAATACTCTTGAAATTTAGACATAAAACGTGATTAAGACCTTTTGGAGAAGCTAACCTCAGACAAGACCCCGTTCCATACCAGTGATGTGTGTGTGTGCATGTATGTGCACATGCACACACGTGCACGTGTGTGTGTGTGTAATTTGTGGGGATATTGAGGGAATATAACTTCATTTTATTAAGGAATGCCAGAGCTGTGTCATAAATTTCCTTTTGACACTTGAGTCCTTTGACCCTAATATGCCAACGTTATGCAGTGCAGATTAAAGCACCGAGGACTTTATTTGAACACGTGAATATGTGAACAGTCAAAAAAGTATGTTTTATGTACCTGAGAAACTAAGGGGAAAATATGTCTATTGCATTCCTCAGGACTCTGCAATTGTCAGAGACAATTCTTGCACTAGCTAGGACAAAAAGAGAATGATTGGCCAAACTAAAAGTGCTAAGGCAAGGTGAAGTGCAGCATCAGTTTCCAGCCTCGAGTGTCCAGGCCAGGTACTCGAATGCTCTGCTCTTACAGAGTTGTATGTGCTCATTTTTCTCAGTCATTTCTAAGTCATTTATGTCCCCTAACAAATGGAGAATAATTGAGTTAAAAATCCGGACAATTAAGTCCAAAAAATTATCTTTCTCATAATAGTGACTCTGCCCATAATTCAAAGGCAACTAATTAATTTCATCAGTCTTGTGGGAGAAAATTTTTTTTTAAATGTACTTTAGGTGAAATTTTTATAAAACAATTTTGATCTAAATCAGGTATCTAAATGATGCTATATTGATACCATCATTGACATTTGCAATTATTTAATCTAATTAACTAGAATTCTCTCTAATGCCTCAACCGGAAATATGGGTTGAGCACAGTATATGTACGATAGTGAATTAATTTTTAGATATAAGTAATACTAAAAAAGTTTGGACAAGAAAAATATATTCTGTCTCCAAGACAGTGCATTTCAAACAGGTAAAGAATCAGATTTTTGTTTGTTTTTCCTAATCTCTGAGAGACCAGTATTTTTATAAAGAAAAAAAAACAAAAGTAAATTACTATAAAAATAAAATGAAAAAGCAAAGATATCCAAAATATAAATATAAATTATTTACTTTTAGATTTAATGTACATCAAATAACATTCAAGAAATATAACCATAAAAATCATTTCGCAGAAAAAGAGAAATATAGGAACTGTGCAAATTACTCATTTAAAATATGTATGAAGGCAAAAATCACTACTATACCCATAATTTATTTCTTTCCTCAATTATAACTGAAAAAGTCATGTGTAAAAACAATTCCCTTACCAAATACTTTTTTGCACACTTTTAATGAACACCATGTATATCAACATTTAAAGTTTTTAAACATGATGCATGAACTTCTTGCTTCCTCATTTACCTAATGGCAATTGGATTAATGAATTTCTAAATTTTGATCTTCATTTCTGTACTTATTTCATTACAGACCATAACAAAAAGATGAAATTTAATAAGAGAAATATCTTCCCCACAAATTCTTGCTGTTACAGCCCTTTGAACCCCTTCTCTGGCTCCTCAATTTACTAAGACCTTAAATCTATCTGGATTTCTCTGGTCCTGCTGGTTGGACACTACTTCCAGAGAGTTAGCTCCCATAATTGTAGTGTTCACTTTGTTTGCTATCCTTCTCTCATGGTCACATTACTGCACTGTTTTTCCATGTTTGAAAACGTTTGTTTCACATTTTTTCCTCTATTCTCGAGTTGTTGAAGAAGGAGGGGTAAATTCAGGCTTGGCTGGAAACAGAAGTTCTGCATCTCACACACATTTTATAATGTTATATATTCATTATTATTCACTCCAAATATTTTCTAATTTGTTTTGATTTCTTGCTTGAATCTTGAAACATTAAGAAACATATTTAAGGGACTTTCGGAAAATGGCGGATTAGGGATGACCTCCTGGCTCTCTGCTCCCTGAGTGGAAGGTGCAGAACACGGACACCCACGCGTGAGTGAGGCGCTCTCCCGTAGGATCAGCTTCGTGAATCTACAGAGAAGCAGCGAGGGACAAGCAGTGCCCGGGAAAAACAAGGTGAAGTGGAGAAACGACCGCAAATACCGGAGAGCGCGGGTCAAACAGTTGGGAGTGCAGCTCGGGTCGGCCGCGCCTGTCGGCGGGCTGGCCCGGGCAGTGAGATCTGACTCACAG
>RJWJ010006211.1:0-32614 GCA_004363605.1 Indri indri
GTCTCAGGTATTCCTTTATACCAATGCAAAACAGACTAAGACAGGATTTCTTACATAACACATAAATAGCAATTACAATAGTTCCCTGTTATCTGTGATTTTTGTTTTCCATGGTTTCAGTTACATGCAGTCCAAAAATATTACATGGAAAATTCCAAAAATAAACAATTCGTAAGTTTTACGTTGCATATCATTTGAGTAGCACAATAAAATCTCTCACCATCCTGCACCGTGCTGCTCAGGAAATGAATCACCCTTTTGTCCAGTGTATCCGTGCTATTTATGCTACTCACCCATTAGTCACTTCGTAGCTGTCTTGGTTATGAGACTAAAAAAAAAAAAGTTTAAATAGGGTTGGGTACTATCCATGGTTCAGGCATCCACTGGGGGTCTTGAAATATACCCAAGTGGATTAGGGGGGACTAATGTACTTTATTTTAGGGTGATTGTTCTTTGTGTTTAGTATAAGAAATCCCTCCTGAGATCAAAAAGATATTTTCTTATTTTCTTTCTAAAAATTTTTAAGTTTTGCTTCTCAAATGCAGACTTTAATCCTGAAATGTTGTTTGTGTACGGGTGAAGTAAGGATTTATAGTTTCTATATGCAGTTAGCCAATTGTTTCAGGACTGTTTATTGAATATTCCATCCCACTGATTTATGCCACCTCTGTTATACACTAAATTGCCATAGATGGATGATTCTCATTTCATCAGTCCATGCTTATAAATTTGCACCAATGTCACACAGCTATAATTACTAAAACCTCATACTAAATTTTGACATTTGGCAGGACAAATACCTCATTATTTTTCAAATGCATCTTGGAAATTCTTGACATTTACTCTTCCATTTAAATTTTAACATTCACCTATCAACACACACACATACATACACACAACTGCGTGATGATTTATAGTGGAACTGCATTAAATGAATAAATTAATGTAAGGACATCTTTACAAAATTGAGTGTTTCCATTTATGAGCATGTTATGTCTCTATATCATGTACTTAAATAAATTTTTATGATTTTCTCTATAAAGATCTTCAACATCTTTTGTAGGTATATTTCAAGGTTCCTTATACTTTTTTCACCATTTCATATGGTATCATTTTTTTCATTGCATTTATCAACTTGTTTTATGCAGAAATGTTGTTGGTCTTTTGCATACCGATCCTGTAATTAAATTTTGAATTCTCTCACAAATTTTAATAGTTTAGATTTTTCTACATAGGTAATCTCGGTGAATGAAATTTAGATTTTTCTTTTTCATCCTTATGCATTTGACTTCTTTCTTACTGCCCCAGATACAACCTTCAGTAAGATGTGGAACATGCATTGTGGGACTGGCATATCCGTCTTGTTCCTGACTTAAAAGAAAATACTTTCTGATGCTTACTCAGAGTTTTATGGGACATTCTTTATTGTGTTAAGAGAATTCTCTTATTATTTCTACCTAGACAAGTTTGTACTATAAATATGTGTTGAATGTTATGAAAACTTTTTTCTGAATCATTTGAGGTGATTTTGTCATTTTATTCCTTAAATCTGTAAATGTAATCAATGACATCAGTAACTTCTTTGTTAGATCCTCCTTGAATTCTTCGGATATATCCTCCTTAGCCAAAATTGTATTTTTTATACATACATTTGATTTCCTCATGTTTTATTTAGGAATTCTACATTTATGTTAATAAGTGAAATAGAACCACAATTTTTCTTTCTCTGGCTTTTTTCTTATTATTCTTGTTCAGTGTTACCACACTGATCAATTGAGATGGGAAACTTTCCTTCCTTTTTCATTCTATGGAAATGTTTATATAAAACAGGAGTTTTAGGCCAGGCTCGGGGGCTCATGCCTGTAATCCTAGCACTCTGGGAGGCCAAGGCAGGAGGATCGCTTGAGGTCAGGAGTTTGAAACCAGCCTGAGCAACAGCAAAACCTTCTCTCTACTGAAAATAGAAAAATTAGCCAGGTGTCATAGTGTGCGCCTGTAGTCCCAGCTACTAGGGAGGCTGAGGCAGGAGGATCGCTTGAGCCCAGGAGTTGGAGATTGCAATTAGCTACGACGATGACACTGCACTGTACCCAGGGCAATAGAGTGAGACTCTGTCTCAAAAAAAAAAGGGGTGGGGGGTGGGAAATGTTCAACCTTACTAGCAATCAAAGAAATGCAAATAAAAATGGCAATACTGTTTTCAGCTGGCAAATGTGTAACATCTCCAAAAGATGAGAACACCCAAATTGATGGGGGTGTGGTAAAATTGATACTTTCATGCACTGCTGGAGGCAGTGTGAGTTTGTACAGCCCTTTTGGAAAGAAATTTGGCAATGTATATAAAAGCCTTAAAAATATCCATGCTTCTTAATTCAACAATTCTACCTCCTAGGCAGCAATCCTAAATGCAACCAAAGTGTTTCGTATTAAAAACAAAAAACAGGCCGGGCGCAGTGGCTCACGCCTGCAATCCTAGTTTGAGGCCAGCCTGAGCAAGAGCGAGACCCCGTCTCTACTAAAAATAGAAAGAAATTGGCCAAATAACTAAAAATAGATAAAATTAACCGGGCATGGTGGCGCACGCCTGTAGTCCCAGATACCTGGGAGCCTGAGGCAATAGGATCGCTGGAACCCAGGAGTTTGAGGTTTCTGTGAGCTACGCTGACGCCAGGGCACTCTAGCCCAGGCAACAGAGCCAGACCCTGTCTCAAAACAAAATAAATAAATAAATAAAATAAAAACAAAAAACAAAAAACCTCCATTGTGGTGTTATTTACAATAGTGAAAAGGAGAATGTAATGTGTTTAACAGGAGGACGAATCGTTAAGTAAATGATACAATCGATTTGCTGGATTACTATAAACCATTAGTAGTGAATCAGACCAACTTGGGGCTGTTCTCTATCTTTTCTATATCCCAGGGAATACTGTTTACATTTCTGTAAAACTGAACTAATGGGACCCTGCAGGGTGGTTGTGAGAATTTAGCTAGGTATTTGGTACATGGCCCAGGAGGGTTCTTTTCTTGTTTCTCAGTCTTTTTATTTTTTAGTATTATTATTTCAAAATATTAAAGGGGTACAAATGTTTTTAGTTACACGTATCAATTTTGTTATGCTTGAGTCAGCGTTTTCAGTGTGCCCATCACCTGGATAGAGTTCACTGTACCTGTTAGGTAGGTTTTCACGCATCCCCTCCCCCCACCCCTTGATTTCCACTGAGTTTTACTTCCCTCTGTGCACATGCGTGCTCATCGGTTAGTTCCAATTTAATAGCGAGTACAGGTGCTGTTTTCCCATTCTTTAGATATGTCACTTAGGATGTCTCCAGTTCCATCCAGATTTTTGCAAAAGGCCTTAATTCATCCTTCTTTATGGCAGAGTAGTATTCCATAGTATACATATACTACATTTGTTAATCCACTCATGAATTGATGGGCACTTGGGTTGATTCCACATTTTTGCAATTGTGAATTGTGCTGCAGTGAACATTGAAGCGCAGGTGTCTTTTTGATAAAATGACTTCTTTTCCTTTGGGTAAATACCCAGTAGTGGGATTGCTGGATCAAATGGTAGGTCTACTTTCTTTTTTTTTTCTTTTTTAGACAGAGTCTTGCTCTGTTGCCCGGGCTAGAGTGCCGTGCCGTCAGCCTAGCTCACAGCAACCTTAAACTCCTGGGCTCAAGTGATCCTTCTGCCTCAGACTCCCAAGTAGCTGGGACTACAGGCGTGCGCCACCATGCCCGGCTAATTTTTTCTGTATATTTTTAGTTGTCCAGCTAATTTCTTTCTGTTTTTAGCAGAGATGCTTCTCACTCTTGCTCAGGCTGGTCTCAAACTCCTCACCTGGAGCAATCCACCCGCCTCAGCCTCCCAGAGTGCTAGGATCACAGGTGTGAGCCACCGTGCCCAGCCAAGCAGGTATACTTTTAGTTCATTGAGGAATCTCCATACTGTTTTCCATAAAGGTTGTACTAATTTGCAGTCCCACCAACAGTGTATCGTGTAACAGAGTATTCCTTTCTCTCTGCATCCACGCCAGCATCGATTGTTTTTGGACTTTAAATAAAAGCCATTCTAACTGGGGTAAGATGATATCTGATTGTGGTTTTACTTTGCATTTTCCTGATAAATTAGTGACATTGAGCATTTTTTCATATGTGTACCGGCCATCTGTCTATCTTCTTTTGAAAAGTTTCTGTTCATGTCTTTTGCCCACATTTTAATGTAGTTGTTTTTTCCTTGCTGATTTGAGTTCCTTGTAAATGCTGGATATTAGCCTTTTGTCAGATGTATAGCTTGCGAATAATTTCTCCCATCAGTAAGCTATTTGCTCTGTTGATTATTTCCTTAGCTATGCTGAAGGTTTTTGTTTGTTTGTTTGTTTGTTTGAGACAGAGTCTTGATCTGTTGCCCTGGGTAGAGTGCAGTGGCATCATGATATCCCACTGTAACCTCGACGTCCTAGGCTCAAGTGATCCTCTTGCCTCAGCCTCCCGAATAGCTAGGACTACAGGCATGCGCCATGATGCCCGGCTAATTTTTTCTATATGTTTTTAGTTGTCCAGCCAATTTCTTGCTATTTTTAGTAGAGGTGGGGTCTTGCTCTTGCTCAGGCTGGTCTCGAACTCCTGAGCTCAAACGATCCTCCCACCTCGGCCTCCCAGAGTGCTAGGATTATAGGCGTGAGCCACAGTGCCCGGCCTCCTTTACATTTTCTACCTACACTAAGTCACATCCACTGCAAATAATGTTTTATTTATTCTTTGCAAATTTTTATGCCTTTTCTTTGTTCTTGACTTACGGCAGTGGCTATGTTAGGACCTCCAGCACAATGTTGAAGGAAACTAGTGACCGTTGACATCCTTACCTTGTTCCCAATCTCAGGGAGAAAGTATTCAGTCTTTTACCACTGAGTATCATGTTAGCTGTGCATTCTTTGTAAATTTTTTTTTTTTTGGACAGGGTCTCACTCTGTCACCCAGGTTGTAGTGTAGTGGCATCATCATAGCTCACTGCAGGCTCCAACTCCTGTGCTCAAGCTATCCTTCTGCCTCAGCCTCCCTAGTAGCTAGGACTACAGGCACATACCCACACCTAGCTAATTTTTAAATTTTTTTGTAGAGACAGGGTTTTGCTATTGCCCAGGCTGATTTTGAACTCCCAGCGCCAAGCAATCCTCCTGCCTTGGCCTCCCAAAGTGCTAGGATTATAGGCATGAGTCACTAGGCTCTGCCTGTAGATGCTCTTTATCTGGTTGAAGAAGATGCCCTATTCTTAAATACTTTGCTGAGAGTTTTTTTTTTCTTTAATCATGAATAAAAGTTGAATAAGGGTTGAATTTTGTCAGGTGTGTTTTCTGCTTCTATTGAGATGGAAAGATTTATATTTATGAATTCAAATTATTTACTGGATATAGAGTGTCTATACCGAGAAATACACAACTCATACAGGTACTGGATGGAACCACACTTTACTCACATAGAGAAGAGACACAGCAAGATCAGCTTCAATAGTGAATATTGGTCCCCCACGGCAGCAGATCTCACCATGAAGCCAATGTAGGGAGATAGTCTGTATATATCCCTCTTGTGTTGCAGGTGAAGGACCCCATCTCCTCCCCACTGGGAATAGATATAGTAGTGGGGTTGGCCAAGTGCCATATGAGGCACACACTTTAAGCAGAAAAAAAAAGTAAACAGCTAGCCCAGAGCAGGGGAAGATATTCCCAAACAATGTGATAAGCCAAGTACAACCAGGAGTTCAAATCCAGCCTGGACAACACAGGCTGGATTTTGTGTCTCTGAAAGAAATAAAAACTTAAAAGTTAAATTAAATTAAATCAAATTAATACAACTTACCAAAACTGAGAGATGATATGGAAAATAAATGATACAGAAAATTTATATATACACCAAAAATTTATATACATACAAAAGCTGAGATATGATATCACCTTCTCTCAGTTTTGGTAAGTTATATTAATTATATTATATAATTATATATTTATAATATAATTTATATTAATTATGTACAGGCAGTCTCTGGGTTATGGATGACCCCACTTACAGCATGTCATGCTTATGGCTCCCAAGGGTCCCCATAAGGATGATTTATAATTAAATAAGTAAATTAATAATTTGTGAACTAGTTTCTTCATGCACGTAAATAAACCTGCATGGTGTAATCAGTTGGTTAGCACAGCATCTTTACGCTAGTGGCTAGTCTCATTGTTTATATGGTTGCTTACACACAGCATCACTTTTTTCTTAACTTTTTAATTTGATTTTGTGAGTCTGTGTTTACCCTTTTTTTTTTTGAGACAGAGTCTCACTCAGTCTCCCCAGCTAGAGTACAGTGGCACCATCATAGCTCACTGTAACCTCTATCTCCTGGGCTCAAGCAATCCTCCTGCCTCAGCCTCCCTAGTAGCTGGGAATACAGGCATACGCCACCACACCTAGCTAATTTTTTATATTTTTAGTAGAGACAGGTCTCGCTCTCGGTCTTGAACTCCTGAGCTCAAGCAATCGTCTCACCTCGGCCTCCCAGAATGCTAGCATTACAGGTATAAGCTACCACACCCAGCCTGTGTTTACCCTTATGATTATGCCTCCAAAGCAAAAATCCACTGCAAGTCCAGGTGAGCTTGCAGAGAAGAGAAAGGTGACTACAATGGAAATGAAAGTAAAAATAATTAAGCATTCAGAGAAAGGCCAGACACCATCATTCATTAGGAAAGCATTAGGCTTTAGTTACTCAACTATTAGAACAATTATAAAGGATAAAATGAGAATGGAACTTGTGAAAGGCAATGCTCCAATGAAACCATCAATTATTACTAAGCAGTGGATTAATTCTTGAAATGGAAAGGTTATTATTGATTTGGTTAGGACATCAAAATAAGTGTAATATTCCTATTAGCCTAGCGTTAGTGCACGAAAAGGCCCAAAACACTTTCAACGGTTTAAAAGCTGCTAGCATAGAAAGTGAAGTCAGTTGTGATAAAGAACTGGCTGCAAGTAAAGGTTGGATTAATCATTTTAAAAATAGGACAAATATGTATAATCTTAAAGTGCAAGGGGAGGCAGCCAGTGCCAATGTAGCTACAGCAACTGAATTTCCTCAAATGTTGAAGGAAATTATTGATGAGGGGGATTATTTGCCAGAACAAATACTTAACACAGATGAAAGTGGATTGTTCTGGGGGAAAAAAATGCCTGAAATAACTTATATCTCAAAAGAAGAAAAACCTGCACCAGGGCATAAAGCAGCAAAGGACAGACTACTAATCTTATTTCTTGGGGGTAATGCATCTGCAGATTTTAAGCTCAAGCCTTTGCCTGTTTATACCTCCAAAAATCCAAGAGCACTTCACGGCATTATTAAAGCAGCTCTTCCCATTATTTGGAAGTCAAATTTAAGGGTCTGGGTCACACTCTCCATGTTTGAAGATTGGTTCTTGAACCATTTTTATTCCTGCTATGGAACCTTATTGTTTGGAAAAGAAAATTCCCTTTAAATTTCTGCTTGTGCTGGACAATGCTCCTGGACATCCAACATCTTCAGATGACCTTCACCCTAATGTAAAGGTCATATTTTTACCACCCAACACTACATCGTTACTACAGCAAATGGATAAGGGAGTCATCTCTGCATTTAAGGTCTGTTACTTGCGTACATTCTCACAAGCAGTCAGGGCTGGGGAAGGTAAAGTGATGACCGTGAGAGAGTTCTAGAAGAATTATACCAACTGTGAAAACCCTCAAAAACACTGCTGATTCTTGGGAAGAAATGAAGCATTCAACAATGAAAGGGGTGTGGAACAAACTGTGCCCTCACTTCCGTGATGATTTTTGTGGCATCACGGAAGACGACACTGCTGAAGCCAGAAAAGCTGTGGTGGATAGTGGCAATGCACTGCGATTGGACAGCAATGATAATAATGTCATTGACTTACCAGAGTCCCATTCACAAGAATTAACCAATGAAGACCTTATGGAGATAGAGAAGTAGCTGATAGAAACATAAGAACATAAAGAATCAGAATATCTAGAGCCAAGAAAGTTTACAACAAAAAGATTAGCTGAAGCCTTTAGTCTCATTTGAAGCAGGATTTGCTAAGCTTGAGGAGCAAGATCCTAACACTGAGCAGTTTACAAAAGTTTACTGTGTACTTAGTGAAAACATCAGCTGCTACAAGGCCATTTCTGATGAAAAAAAGAAAAAAGATCTGCAAACAATCCTAAATACCTTTTTCAAGAAACTGACTTCAATGGTGAGCTCCCCTCCTCCAGCAACAGAATCAAATCCTGATTCTCCAGCACCCACTCCATTCTCTCCGTCATCATCTTCTGATTAATGTTAGCTACCTTCTTTCCTCAAAAATGCCCCCTCCAGTAAGCAAGACATTGATGCAACATTATGCGTTAACCTTTAATATTCTTTCTTGAAATTTCTCCTATCTCCTATCTAAATTTTTTGTATGAGTTTGTGTTTATGTTCTGTTTGTTTGAATTAAAAGAACGCAATAGTTTCTATAACTTATTATTACAATACAGGGGTATTACTATTACAGTATTACACTGTGTTATTATTACCATATATGAGCCATTATAGTATTGTTATTATTATTATTACTGTATATGCACTGTTCATTAGGGATCTGAGTTATAGAGAAATCTGACCTAAAGACATTCTCAGGAATGTATCATATCTGTAACCAGGGACCACCTGTACATAATTTATATATTATATTTATAAATAAAAATATGTTTATCAATTGGTAAGTTATATTCATTTTATACTAATTATACATATAAATATATAATATATATATACATTTTCTGTATCATATTTATTTTCTATATCATCATCTCTCAGTTTTGGTAAGTTGTATTCCTGCCACGTTTTTAAAGACCCCCAAATTTGCCATTATTATGATTTTATATATGCAATAATTGTTTCAATATTTCCATATGTTGATGATCAACTACTTTGCATACCATTCCTTCTTGTGGACCACTATCTCCTTCTGAGTTTAATAGGCTTCTTCCCCCTGTACACCCTAAACCTCCTGTAATAATTATCAAAGGTCTGTAAGTAGTAAATTCCCACTTTTTTGTCCAAAAATATTTTGCCTAGCTCTCTTTTTTTAATAGTAGTTTAGCTGGGTATGGCATTTGGGGTTATAGTTATTTCCTCTCAGCCCTTTCAAGATATTATTTCTTTGTCTTCAGACAAGTCTTGTTAATTTAGAGAAGTATGCTGCCAGCATAAACTGTTGTTTCTTTATATGTAATCTTTCTATAGTTTCTCACGTTATCTTACCTACCTCTGAACATTCAATAATAATTTACTGATATTTCTTTAAGGCACTTATGATACTTTGTGTTATTTAGCCACTTTCCGTACTTTAGCATTACTTACCGTATATTACTTAGTCATCTTCCACAGGTGCCTTAACCCCACTATTACAGAATAAGCTACGTGACACTATGTGCTATACATCTCTTCCTATAAAGAGGCACCATATTCTTTCATGGAATGGAGAGTGGTACATAAAGAAAAAGATCAAAATGCCCTCAGTTTAGCACTGGCGGCTTATCTCATAGAATGCCTAGATATGTCAGTTTACTGACAACTGGCTAATATTTAAAAACAAATAACAAATTAGTAAATTATGTGTGCATTGACTATTCTGTCCACAATTTGTTGTATGGCTTTCAGCAGATGGTTGGCATTCCTATTAGGAATTATTTACACATCAAAAAGGTATTTGTGGCCAGGTGCGGTGGCTCACACCTGTAATCCTAGCACTCTGGGAGGCTGAGGCAGGCAGATTGTTTGAGCTCAGGACTTTGAGACCAGCCTGAGCAAGAGCGAGACCCCGTCTCTACTAAAAATTAGAAAGAAATTAATCAGACAACTAAAAATATATAGAAAAAATTAGCCGGGCATGGTGGTGCATGCCTGTAGTCTCAGCTACTTGGGAGGCTGAGGCAGAAGGATCGCTTGAGCCCAGGAGTTTGAGGTTGCTGTGAGCTAGGCTGACGCCACGGCACTCTAGCCCAGGAAAAAGAGTAAGACTCTGTCTCAAAAAAAAAAAAAAAAAAAAAAAAAAAGGTATTTGTTAAGTTCAGCAAAATTTTCATCTGCCAATTTGGGAATTGATCAGTGTGTATACAGATCTATGTCTAAGTGAGAGCACTGGGAAGAGGATAGTCCTAACTATTCCCAAGTATATAGTCTAACTTGTTTCCATCACTAGGGTTCATACATATCTAAGCAATTCTGAAAGGATAGGAAGACAACCACCTGAAATGTATTTACAAGAGAGACTAAAAAGCCTCCTAGGAGTTAACTTATTATCTTAAGCAAAGAGAAAATTGGGTAGCTTGATTTAGAAACAAAGCACCAAAGGGTGCTTATAGGAGAGGAGTAATTTTGAATGTACTATAATTCCTGATGCTGGAAATTATCTCTAGCTCAGACCACCTTGGATTCAAATCTGGGTTCTAAGAGAGGCTATAAATAAAAATGGAAATACCTGTTAATATTAAGACCAATGACAGAGTACATCTCAGACCATTTTGGAACCCTATAAGAGAGTACATCACAGATAATCAACAATAAACAATGCAGAGCTTTGGCATCTCTGTATCACCAGCACAATTATCACCAGTTGTATCCAGAAGCAGCAACAATGCACACAGAAGAGATGTCTGACAAGAGAGGCCCACCCAGCAGACCTGCCAACAGTGCATGCAGATGGGGCGACCACAAGGTATGGCAAAACCTATAGAAGGCAAATAGTTGGAAAAAACATTAAAAATATAATATACTTTTACATACTAAGTCTGACAGTCTATCAGACTTGTTATTGAAAATACCTAAGACATTTCCTGAGTACACTAGAAATATCTGGATGGAGTTTCATGGAAGCCTGGGGTGCCATTTTAAGGACTGCGCCAAGAACACTGTTGATATATACAGCATAGGGATCAGGGCTAATTTAACAACATGGTCAAGGTATGAAAGAGAGGACTGCAGTCAATTTTTTTTTTTTTTTTTTTTGAGACAGAGTCTCACTCTCTTGCCTGGGCTAGAGTGCCGTGGTGTCAGCCTAGCTCACAGCAACTTCAACCTCCTGGGCTCAAGCGATCCTCCTGCCTCAGCCTCCCAGGTAGCTGGGACTACAGGCACGCGCCACCATGCCCGGCTAATTTTTTTTTTCTATTTTTAGTTGTTTGGCCAATTTCTTTCTATTTTTAGTAGAGACGGGGTCTCGCTCTTGCTCAGGCTGGTCGCGAACTCCTGAGCTCAAACAATCCTCCCGCCTCGGCCTCCCAGAGTGCTAGGATTACAGGCGTGAGCCACTGCGCCCGGCCTGCAGTCAATTTTTGTTAATCTACTAAACTGAAGATAATTATAAGCACTCTGAGTATGATGCTTTAAAATCAAGATATTTCTGACATTACAAAAACATTTGATTATTTAAATAACTGAAAACTCCTCTGTTTCCCTCTAGTTTATACATTTAAAAACATCTAGAAATAGAATACCCAGAGAAATCTTTCTCAGAATGAAAAATGTCATCCAAGGAACTAAAGTATGGGAATAATGCTAAAGTTTAATTTCCACATGATATGTCATTTTACTGTAAAACAATACTTTATACTTACACTTTATACTTACTTCCTGAGAAGTTCTCAAAATTTGTTAGGAAAACATTTTTTTTTTTTGAAACAGTGTCTCTCTCTGTCGCCTGGGATAGAGTGCAGTGGTGTCATCATAGCTCACTGCAACCTCAAACTTCTGGGCTCAAGCAAGCAATTGATCCTCCTGCCTCATAGTTTGGACTACTGGCCTGTGCCACCATGACTGGCTAGAGATGGGGTCTTTGCTCTTGCTGAGGCTGGTCTTAAACTCTTTGGCTCAAGCCATCCTCCCACCTTGGCCTCCCAGAATGCTAGGATTACAGGCGTGAGCCACTGTGCCTGGATTTTTTTTCATTTTTCTTTTTTTGTTCTTTTTTGAGACTTTCTAGGTGAGAGAATGAATACAAAAAGTTAAATGGTTTGGTAGCCCAGATCTCAAATTATAGCCCAGACCTCATCTCTCTTACTGTCTTTTTTTGCCAGAAGCAGCACTAAGAACCCCCATAAACAAGGAGTGGGAGATGTCGCAGATGGGGAAAGCAAAGGAGGTTGAGAGGAAAAGACAGAAAGGCAACTCCAAAATGCTGAGTTGAGTGTTAACCCTATACTATATAGACTGCAGATCACCTGAACTTCTTTCATGGACTGGACACAGGCTCCTACCAGTCATTTCTACATGGGGATGAGTACAGACTCAAGGTGGGTGAGCTAAGGAAAGAAAAGAGCTCCATCAAGTGCCACATCTCAGGGTAGTTTCCCCACTACGTCTTCACAGCCAAAAATAACCTCGCAGCAAAATGTAGCTATGCCAAGTACTTCAGGTATCAGTTAAATTTCCTCTTCTCTATGAATTTGTATTATTTATAAGACACTTGACACATATTTAAACACTTACATAGCTCCTCAGTCTCAGGAAACAGGGTTTGTTCAGCTGAGGGAAAAAAAGCATGTAATGAGGGAGTTAACAAGGGCTGATATTTTTTTACAACATTCTTTAAAAACTGAAAAACCTCTTTAAACACCAGGAACAGCTTAAATAATTCACTGTGGGCCCGAGGGCCCCATGTGGACGATTCCCTCTCGGGTACCTTTTCTGGCCGAGGTCTCCCCGGGTTTCATCCACGACGGTGGCCCGACGGGCGACCGGGCCGCAGGGAACGGGCTCCAGGCCTCACCCCTGTCGGCCCGCGGGCCTTCGGGGCCCACAGTGGCCAGTGGCCGTGTGGGGGCGAGTCGTGGTTGGTGAGACCGAGCCCCGGAAGCCGGCCCAGGAGGGCCGCGCCCTTTGACCTCTGGGTGCGCAGGACGTCGGGAGCAGGCGGAAGTGCGGCCCTTGAGGCTGGTCGCGGCCTGCTGCAGCCTGGGGGAGGCAGTTCCAAGGCCGCGGAGTCCCGCCGTGGGCCGCAGCCGTAGCAAGTGGGCCATGCCTGAGGCTGTCTGTCCTTGGCCCACCTAGGGACTAGCCGCTGGAAAGGATCCAGGAGAGACCCCTGTCCTTCGCCCATTGCCCCTCCCCTCCCTGGGCGGGCGCAGAAGGGCGCCCTACGGGGAAGGAGCCGGCGACCAGGCGCTGGGGGCGGCCTGGAGGCCGGGTTCTCGGACTTCGGGCCCTCCTTGCCGTTGTTTCGCGGGAGAGATTTGAGGGGAGCTGCGTCCTCTCAAGTTCCTCACATTCCCGGGGGTCTGGGAATTGAGAAGCCCGGCCTGCGGGCCCGGGTGGAGGAAAGAACGCGAAACGAGGCCGCCGCGCTTGGCCGGCCCCTGACTAGGTCGAGCAGCAGACCCGCGCCGGCCGCGGACGCGGCGGCGGATGGAAGCACCTGCCCCCGCCCACCTTGACCCCGAGGCCGCCGCCCTCCTGGCCGGCGCCTCTCCTGGGTCATCCGCACGGGGGTCTCAGGATAGTGGAACCCGGATCCTCGCGGCCCTCGAGTGCTCCCCTGACGGGGGCGACCCGGGTCCACTTTATCGAGCCCCACTCCCCAGGACAGAGAGAGTTCGACGCTCCCAAAGAAGGAGTCTCCATGGAGGAATTCGTCCTGCTTCACTTCCAGAGTTGAAAGCCGGGAAGCCGTCGGTTCTGCAAAGAAGAGCAGTCGGGCGCGGGCTAGCAAGTAGCTGATGAAAATTATTGTCCTCGCAACACAGCCCTGCGCCTAGGGGCGCGTACACACACACACACACACCCCACACACAAAACTTGCTTCCTCTAGCTGCCCAACCTTAGTATTCCAAGCATGCAGTTTTCAACAACTTGCTTGACACAATAACAAAGACATTTAAATGCCAGGACGCAGACTTCACTTTTTAACCTGCTGAGAGGAGCTACTTTCAAAGCTTCCCCGCCGCGAATAAACTGACAAAAAATATGGGGTGCACTTATAAATTAAACACCTTACCCTCAAAGCAACATGCGTTAATCAGGTTTCTAAGGCAATAGCCATCTCTGTCTTTTCTTATTCACCCAAATAATGAAATAATGCCCCTAGAAGGAACCCCTTTACACAAGAGAGAGCTGGGAAATAAATGAATTATACCCATTGCTAGTAAAAAATCATCTTAAATCAATAGAGCACCACTTGAACTTGAGTTTCCATTGTTTCACTGAATCATCAATGTTTTTAATTAAACAGAGCTACCCTTTCTGTTAAAACATTACATAAAAGGGTTAGGTTTCTACTTTTGTTGAGGCAGCTGGCGTTTGTTGGCTGTTGTGTTTGAGCAACAGACTGTTCAATAGAAGCGAGAAATAGCTCAACGCGCTCTTAATAGACCTGTTTCAACAATGTACCTTGAAAAGGAATACATTGTGTTATTGTGTTAGTTTGCTACAAACCTATTAAAAGAAAAATAGCATCCATCAGGTCTAACAAAACGCATTTGTATTATACGTACTTATCTGCTTCAAATACACTTCTTGGCACAATGTCTAGAATTCAACTAGATCATCAAGAGCTGGACAGAAGAACACATACCAGTTAGGTAATGATACACGGGCTAAAAATAATAATAAAGGAAAGTCTAAGCAGTCGGTAATTGCTACTTTTTGTTTATCCTGAGAAATACAGGCTACTTTAACTGAAAATGTATTGCAGAAGTGTGGACTCCTGCGACAAAAACAATTTTTAAAATATTTATAGCATGAGAATATTGATCCAAATCCCGTATTTGGAACGAATCTGATACACTTTCGATAGCAATTTGTTTCAGAGAAGGATTCAGGGCAAAAGCGATGCATTTTAAAAGCAGAATTAAACGGCGCAAAGAGCCGGGCTCTTTAGGGAAATGCGTGAAACAAACAAATCGAAAGCAAGGGTTCCAGCCAAGAGGTTGGGGAGCAGCGCTGTTTGGCAGTAGGAAAGGAAGTGTTTTTTGAAAGTGCTCTTTTAAAAATGATTTTAAAACTTATTTTATTGTAGTTTAAACACAAAGTAAAACTCGAAGCAAAGAAATAGGTGACATTACAGCTATTGAACAGAACCTATGGTCTATTGCATTGAGGGCTGTCACTTGGACCAAAACCTTAGGCAAAAACAGAGAGGCAAATGATAAGGCTAATTTAGCTCTGAGATCTGCTTAGCAGAAAAGACACCCAATGTAGCATCTGTCAGAGGGAGACATCTTTTGCCTTCTCACAAGGCACTCAATTTGGTTTCCAATCTGAGTACCCAACATTCAACTTTCAAGTGTAAGAATGTTGGGGGCATATGAGAATAGTATATTGTCTACAAGTGAATACAATTGTATAAAACAGAGAACTTACATTGTTATAATAGCACCCTATGTGAGATATCTACATTAACAAATAGCCGAAGCAGTATTTTGCTCAATAAAGTCAATAATTTATTACATGTCTGAATTAGTAAAGTATCACATGAAGATGTAGAAAATGTCACCCTGAAACTTCAGATGATATTTTTACCATATTATAACATATGTAACATTAAACTTTTGTAGGAAGCATTTGAAGTCAGTTGGTTGATGTGATGGCTGTCTTTAGTTGAAACATTTTTTCTGCTCCAGAAGTGTGTGTGTGTGTGTGTGTGTGTGTGTGTGTGTGTGTGTGTGTTTGTAAGGCAGTTGAGATGTTTTTGATTAATACTTTAAGACTTTTCACTGATGTCTCCCCCTTTAGTCTAAATCTATTTTTTAAATTAATTTACTTGGATTTAAAGAATGGAAATGAAATCATAAACCCAGAAATACATATTGTAAAAATAATTTCTCAAATCTATAAGATCGATGAAAGAGTTGATATTTTCAAAGTGAGAATTTTTGATGTATCTGATAATCTACCAAATATGAAAGGACAGTCACAATAAATTGGTTTGGCCATGATATGAAATGTTGTTGCTCAGGCTTTATAAAAACACTTTGACTTCTATTTAGAATTTTTAGAAATGTTTGTGTGTCAGAAGTTAAGCTATCTAGAGGGAAATATTCAATGCATTTTAATTTGAAGAGATTGTTCAAATAAACAAAAATCACCAAAGATATCATTTGGAAACCCAGCAAAGGAAGAAATGTATTTTAGAGGAAGACTGTAATCTGATTCTTTGTTTTGTTCTTGGTCTTGAAAATCCTTAATTCTCCACTCTTGCAAAGAATTTTCAATAGTATATGAAAGCTAAGTATTTTTATTTATTTCTCTAAAGTAAAAAAAAAAAAATTCCAAATACTATGTACTGTAATTTCTCTTTCCTTAGAGAACAGAAGGAAGAGTATCACATACAGATTATTTTCTATACGCCCCCCCAAATTTTTCCTAGAAAGAAACTTCTGGTCTCTTAATTTATTATTACTAATGTCTAGAAATGTTTTAACCAATCAAATCATAAAAATATCTTTACCACCATTGACCCTAAGTGGCATCTAATTTGAAAGATTTTTGTAGAGTAAGTACATTTTCAAAGCATCAAGTAGCTTTACAATCTCTTGGTCTGCCTTTAATAGGTAAATGAGTATCATTTCAGATTTCCTTTTGGCTTCTTTTGCCTTTTAGCTCAGAAGTATGGGAAGTTAATATTTTTTAAACATTTCTGCCACACGCAATTATTTCAATGCCATTCTCTAGTGTTGTGTCTGAAAAACCGGTGGCTGAGCCTGCTGCCCGCAGCGCCAGACATTCAGCTGGATCCACCCCTGGGCACAGTCGTCAGGGGGAAAAGATTCAGCTTCCAAACTTGATTAAAAACAGCCCAACAATTTCTGCCCGGTTAAAGAACTGTGTGGCTAGAGAAGCTGAGTAAATTGCCTCAAAGAGGAGGTGGCTGAGGTCTGTGTGTCTTTCACATGGGAGCAGGGAGAAGCTGAAATATGCAGTCAGGCGTGCTGCAGAAGGGCAGCTTGTCCACTAAAATCCTCAGTTAAAATCCACTTTCCAGGATTTAGGTGCTGAGAAGGAGTGATTCTACCTTATAATTTTTCACCTTAATTTGAAATGAAAAAGTAAGCACACGTACACACCAAGGACCTACAGAGATCCTTGAATTGTTAACTTGTTTCTGAGCTACTGAGTCCTTTTGTTTTCTATTTGGAAAATGCTTCAAAATATCCTGCTCCTCTTAAAGTTCCATTCAGGAAGGTATAATTAAAATAAAAAGACTGAGATGGAAAAATGAACTAGGAACGAGGAGTGTGTAGGTTGGTGAATAAAATAGATGCCTGTCAGCATCTTTTTAATGATGATGATGATGTTGTTATTGTTTTGGCTTATGATGTTTTTATGGTAAAAACTAACGCCATCCAAACAGGAATCCAAGTATGAACAGAAGTGGGAGGTTTTCTGGTGTGTTTCCATAATAAAATGAAAACTGTGTCTTTATGTGCCTGTCTGTTCTCCTTCAATTCAAAATTTTATTCCAGAAAGTGGTGCAATTTGTTACTTTTTTTTGTGGGCACGGGAGGAGGAAAATATGATACATTTGGGGATTTTTCAGTAGAGCTGTGTTTAGTTTTAATTTTCCTGTATTTTAAAATAAACACTTTGACCAAAGCATGTTTGATCTTTGCAAGACGGAAGTATACATTGTGAAGGAATGTGCAGCGGTTGGGTATGAAAATGGGGTTGTGACTCACAGCTGCAGGCAGAAAAAAAAGGCGTCGTGGTGTCAGCCAGAGGTGTTCAGTCTAATAATTCAAGCTGTAAACTGTATCCCCTAAAATTACTTACATAATAAATCATTGTGGGAAGAAAAAAAAGTTTCGACTGAAAAGTGTAAGTGAAACAGAATCCTCAGGAGACTTCAATGCTGGGACCTATTGGCAATGATGTGAAATATGGGCTTATTTTGTTCAAAACTTTAAGGATTAGAATAATACTCGAAATTATTCTAGCACAGCTGTTTTTTTTTTTTTTCCTGGCTTGGGTTTCAACACGTTTCTACATAGTCTGTCACAGAAATGGGCTTGCATTGTTTTTCTCTCCTGATCACACAGCCAAAATTGTTTTATAGGATTTACAGTCAATTTATACAGTTTCAAGAAAAAAAAATTCAAAAATGGCTTTAAGAAAATAGTTACAGCTAAGTTATCAAATGTGTATCAAGAAGGGAGGCAGAAATCTTTCTGACAATTCCCTTTGGTTCTAGTCTCATATTTCAGCATTGCTTATAGGTACCAAAGAAACCACTAAATTTATGTAAACTGGTGAATTAGCTTGCCTAAGAATTCGCTAGTAGGTTGAAATACTTAGACACTGCGGTTGGCAGAGCCAGTGCCAAATCCTGGAGACTTGAGAAATGTGAACGTTTGGGGATAGAATGCACCGTTTGGAGTAGAAAGGAGCTCGGTGCCAGGAGAAAAGATAAAATTGTCAAGAGGAAGTTTAAAGGCCAAGGACACGAAGTCTTTGAAACAATAAGGGTGAGGAAGTCAAGAAGCAGACTTGCCAAAGCCACATTGAAACAATTTATTTTATAGGATCCCCTCTATTTCCAGAATTAGTGAGCTGAGCCACTCTGGGAACGCGGGGCTGTGGGCTCTCGCCCTCGCACGGACACTGCGAGGGAGACAAAGTCAAGTTGACGCCGGTCTCTTTCGCCTGAGCATTTCACATGAAAATATAAGGAGGAGGGAGGAGAGAAAAGAGACAAAACGAAGCTGGAGAAAGCTGACTCCAGCGAAGTTTGCAATAAGGATTAACTGGAAAAAGGAAGTCCACAGCAATTAAAACCCCTACCCTGGCTCATTAGTATTCATGACTGAATGTCCAGCTTTTCTGTTTGTCTTTCTCCCAGGATCAATATCGGAGCAGCGTGGGCCTGGGAGGAGCCCAGGGCGGGTCGGCGCGCGCCTGACCTCTCGCGCCCTCCGCACAGGTCAGCGCATCTTCAGAACCGCGGGGCCAGCGCCACACGGGCGCTCATTAAAGCCACCGCGCCCAGGCGGGCCGAGAGAGGCCGGGGGACAGGCCCAGGAGGTGGGGGTGGGGGCCGGGCCACGCAGAACCAACCGACTCCAAAGAGTTTCGGGAAACCACACTCGGCCACACTAACCACTGTGGGCCCAGCGGGCCAAGAAAAAGAACCAGCCCTGTCCGCAGCAAGGGGCTTCAGCGCGGCTCCTGGCAGGCCCTCGCTGGCTCTGCCTGGTTCCATACCCGAGGTTTTGGGTGTTTTGGGGGTACAAAATAAGAGACCCCCCAAAAAGGGAGCCCCATACCCACCCCCAGTTCTGCCCGGTGAAGAGCCTCCCCAGGCCTCCACCGGCCTCGCAGGAGCAGCCCAGTGGCGGAGGGTTAACTACGATGATTATCTTTGACATTATTAACATTATTATTATTTCTACCCCCCCACCTTCTCTGGCCCCACTGAGCTGCGTTCTGCTCCTCAGGGCCACCGGCTTGGCCTGTGGGACAGAGAAAGCCTGGCTCCGGGAGGTTGGGAAAGGAAGAGGTTGAGGCCGGGGTTGCGGAGGGGGAGGGGAGAGTCCGCTCTTCCCTTACTCCAGATTTTTATCCGGAGGTGAGGGGCACCACCCCCAGACAGGGCACACACCCCAGGGGTGGGTGGACGAGTGCGGTCACGCCGGGCCACCTGGACCCTCGCAGTCCTCGAGAATGGGCCTGGGTGACCCTAACTGCAGGTAGCCCCCACCCGGCCCGTCGCACGCTGGTGGCTCGAAGTTTGGGCCTCCGCAGTGCCTCCCCGGCCGTGGCCCCTCCAAAGCCCTGTTGGGTGGAGAGCGCAGGGCGGGCACGTCCCGCTCGGAGTGATTCTAGAAAGGGATGGGAGAGGTAGAAATGAGCGGAGAGGTGAGGGGAACATCTTGCGCTGGGGCCTCCTGCCACCCCACCCCTATGTCTGCGGCCGCAGATCCTTCCCACCCACACGAGCCGGTGGCTGGGAAATGCAGAAGCCGAAGGAAGTGAGCATGTGTGAGCGTGTGGTGTGTGAGTCGGTTGGGGTGTGGAGAGAGTGTGTGTGTGCGTCTGTGCGCGCGCGCCCGAGGCAAGGGGCGCCCCCACCGCCTGCCTGGCAGCTGCGCTGAACCTCTTTTCGTTTGGCGGGGCAGGAGGATGCCGGTCGAGGGCAGGGCCTAGAGCCGGAGAAGGCGAAGCGAGGTGTCACCTCTTCAAAAGCTCCGGCCCCTGGGAACAAAAAGGAAACGTGGGAGGGCGACGAGGTGGCCCCTAGCACTGAAGGCCCTGGGACTGTGCGCTGTAAGGGCGGGGCGAGAGTGGGAGGACCCTGGTCCGGAGTTCCTCGCGGGAGATCTTGGTGGTGGCAGCTCAGGGGCGGGGCGGGGCCTGGACACGCTGGCCCTAGTCGCCCCACCGCCTTGACCATGAACTCGGACCCTCGGGCTGCCCTGGTTATGGTTTACAGAAGTTCTCATTTGTAACACTCGGTTCAAACGGCCACGGCGGCCTTTTCGTTCTCAGGCGCCCAGCGGGTTGGGTCTGAGGGTTTATGCCCGATCACCCTACCCAGTCTGGAAGGATCTAGATTTTTCCCTAAAATAAAAACCCAGCAACAATCAGCTGGGGGCGGAAGGGGGGGGTCGAGAGAGGGGAAGTGGAAGCCCTGTTCTGAGCTGCCAGTTAAAAATAGAAACCGTTCATTGCGGTCTGCTGCGGGTAACAGTGGGCCGAGGAGCTCCAAGTTTCGGTGGAACCAGAGAGACATCAGACTATAATCCATCGATCTGCAAGTATTTATTGAACTCCTGCTTTAGATCCCTAGGGCCTCTTTCCGGGGCACGTGTCAGTTAAAGTTAAAAAAAAAAAGCATCCAAAGTTTCAACCAAATATTATGGGGTGTTATTTTGAGGCCTTTATTTCTTAGCCCTTGGAAAGAGGTCCAACGTGCCCTTTGGATTATTTCGGTGGGTGATGTGGGGGAGGGTAGGATCTGAGTCCCTAGTGGGTATCTGGTGGGTCCTCACGTGTCCCCGATGCTACCGACGAGCTCACCAGGGACCTAGTAGGACACACCTCCCTCAGTCCTGCCAGCGCAGGCAGGCGACCCATCACCTGGAGGGCCAAGGCCTTCCTAGCCAACCCTAGGATGCGGGAGTACAGCACAGGGTCTAGGGAAACCCGAGCCTTCTGTCCAGCCTGTGATCTGCTCTTGATCTCAGGGTTTTGTGCGGGGTGGGGGTGGGGGGGAATAAAACCACTTGAGACTGAAAACATCGTCTGAAAAAGAGACAAAGGGGCTAAGGGGTGGGGAGGAGGAAGAGAGAAGGTGCCGGCAGAAAGGAAAGGAGCGGCACAGCGTGGCGTGGATGTGCGTGGCCTGGGACGTGTTTCCTTCATTCTCGCCCAGCCGGGCCTTGGCTCTAGCGGCCTCCCCTTGCCCACCCTCCGAGCAGAACCTCCGCGGCCTCTGCTCTAGTGACCTCCTCCTCGCTCGGGACTTCGTGGGATATCCCTGAGCCGGGAGAAGCTGATACTGATGCCAGTTATCATTGTGGTCATTAATAATGCAGTGAGGGTCACGATGATTAATAATAATAATGATGGGCCTCCCGAGGGGGCTCCAGCTGCCTCCGGATAAAGCGACTCTCGCGTTGAGGGGAGTTATTCGGTGGCTGACAGAGCGGAGCTCGAAAGGAGCGAGCTTGGGCGCTCTGAAGTTCAAGTTGACGGCGGTGGCGCGCAGAAACCGTCCTCCGCAGCGGCAGTCGGGCCTCCCTGCAGGCAGCGAACCGCAGCGCAGCTCTGGGTTCCTGAAGAGGGGGCGAGCGAGGACTGGCTTCAGTTTTGAGTCTCTGGAGTCAAGGCAAGGGCAGGTTAGCATTCAGGTCCGTTTAGACAGTGGGGGCAGGGGAGGAGGGGGGAGGACGACTGCACCCCCCACCCAGGCCCAGGTCCAGGCGCCTGGTAGCCGTGCAGGCTCTTAGGCCGTGAGCCCCCGCGCACATTCTGAGCTGAGCAATCTTTGATGCTCTCACACTCCTGTCATCTCCCCCCGCCCCCCACCCAGTCCCCGGGATTCAAAGGGAGGAAGAGAAAGGCGAAAGGGGAAGACGGGGCCACACCGTCGGGTCAGTGACTTGTTTGGACAAAGCCTTGGGACGCGAGGGCTGGGGAACTGGGAACCATTTTGCGGGAAAGCTGCCGCCACCCGCTCCGCACATCCTAGGGTGGACTAGGAGGCCACTTCCAGGCCTCGATCTTCCTCCTTCGCATTTTATTTTCCTGCTGAAAACCGGGATCAGTGCCCCTGGAACTAAAGGGGCCTCCGGTAGCTCTCCAACTTTCAGATCTAAGTGATCCAACCAACTCAACGCTGAGATCGTCGACCTCTTCTTGCTGTTTTCCTTCTTCCCCCAAATAAGAAAAGCCCCAAGGTTTGAGTTGATGCTAAAGTTGCCCCCCATTCCATCCTTCTTCTTAGATTTGAGAAGTGTCTCAAAATCAACAATTTCCACCAAAAAATTTAAAAGTTTAAAACATTTGGAATAGATAGAACGTTTCATTCTTGCATGACAAATAAGTCATAACAAATATTTAACCTGACTCCTTCGACCCCCCCCACGGGGGTGGGGGGCTTTGGAAAACACTAAACGATTTTTCTCACAGCTTATAATGTGTTCAATGAACTCTCCCAAGGATCAGTAACATATGTCCATTATTTTAATAATTTCGCTTAATATTATTAGGGGTTATAAATTTGATTTTAATAGGGGGTTGATTGCTTCAGGATTTGGCGCTTGGGCAGCTCGCAGGGCCGCTGGGGAGGGCGAGCCTACCGTCTGTCACCCTCTGGACACACACACACACACACACACACACACACACACACGAGGCTGGACTCTTTCCCCATTGAACAGGTAGTGTGGCCTCCGGGAGGTCAGGGTTGTCCTCCTCGCCCCAAGCGCCCCTCGGGCCTGTCCTGCCTAGCCCCGCGGCTCATTCGAGGGCCAGAGGGGGAGAGCGAAGCAGCGGTCCCTATCGCGTCACCCCGCGCTCTCGGCCTCCACCGGCCCAGAACTGCGCGGCGCTGGGCTATCCCACCGAGGTGTCGTCGCTGCCGCCCAAGTCTTTGCACTGCTGGAGGGGGAGGGGGTTAGCTCCGCGACCGCCAGGGGCCTTTCCGAGCTTCTGGGAGACCGAGACATTTAGATTGAGATGTTTGGATGGCTCAGGGATTTAAAAATATTTTTCCCCCATCCCTGCCCTTTTGTTATTAAAATTTTTTTTGCCTTTTTCCTTAGAGTACCTTGTTTGAAAATCGATCAACTCCTGAGGGAGAGGGTAATGAGGCCACAAGCCCAGGAGAGAAGCTGCTGGCTGGAGCTCCTGCTCATTCACTTCCACCTGGCAATTTTAGTTTTTATATCTTCTATTTTATTCTCCTGAATTCTCGAAGAGGTTTTCTTTCCTTTAGGGCCAACGGCTTGTTGCTTTCCCATCTATCTTCCCGAAAGAAAATTAAAATGTAGTGTATTTACCACCTTTCTAGAACATCCTGCTGATTGGTTCCCAGCTACTTTGCTTAAGCAGGATTTCTTGAACACGCTCTCTGCTTAAAATTTCAAGAAAAAACTTGGTGAAAATGGGCCCTTAATCTATAATCATTGGGCCAAGTTCAAAAACAAAGTACTCAGCTCACTTTTAAACGTGCAATTAAAAATAACTGTACCTCAGCTTTTCAGAGGGAGGGAGTGGAAAGGCGGGAGGGAGGAGGGAAAACAAAGAATAAGGAAATATTTAGTGCTCTTAAATCCAGCCCAAATAGCTGAAAGAAAGAAAGGCATTCCCTCAGATAATGGAGCCATTAGAAACTCTGAAGGTTCCTGCCGCCATTCCTCACAGAGGCTTTCCAAAAATTTAATTCACTCTCAGCTACTAAACAAAGGACCGAGAAAATAATTTTGAGACTTTCTGCCAAAGGGGCAGTTTGGCCTCGTTTTTTTATACATACGTACACCTTCCTCCCCAGAATGAGTGGTGGTGCCCCCCATTCACTCAGGCACACTGATCTAACCCTCAGCTGCCTCCTTCCCAGTTTGCTTTAATAACTTTGCTAGAAAAAATAGTATGTTCATGCAGTTTCAACACATTTTATTATATTTCTGTATGCATTACTCTCAAAACATCACAAGAAATGATCAAACCACTTAAAACCTTCAAATAAAAAATCTGAAACAGTTTATGCCCACAAGTGTACATATTTATAGTTAAGAAACATTCTTTATAAATATTGTTTCCTCTGTAGCAAGTTAATACCATAATTTAATTACAAATGGATAAATATGGTAACGGGTATTTACAGAAGGAAGGGTGTTATTACGGAAAAAGCTAACGGCACGACGTTTATTTCCCCCCCACAATCTTTCATACAGGAACTAACAAATTGAACTTGCAAAAAGCACTAAAACATCACATGTAAACCCAGCTAACAGAAAAATACATTCACAAGCGTTGGTGGTGGTGGTGTGTATGTGTGCTATGGATCAGTGTGTTGAAGAAACAGAAGGGAGACTTTGGCACGGCTCGTTTTTTTCCAGTCTATAGTTGCATGGAGTTTACAATCAAGTTGCCTCATAAAAAGGAACACAATATTCAATACCACAATACAAAATAAACCATTTTCTTCCACATTACTTAAAAAGAACCCGGGTAAATTAAAAAGGGGGAAGAGAAAGGGAGGATGGCAGGGAGGAACACAATCCGGAGTTTTACAAATGGACAAACTTCTATACACCAAGAAGCCATTAAAACCACCTCGGAGAAGGAAGGAGTCAGCTATGTACACAGTTTGTTATAAGACTGGGAACAGGGTGGTAAGGAAAGTGGGCATGGGGGTTAGCGGGGAGGTTTGGTTCGATATTTTTGTGGATTTTCATTTTTTTATTTTTTATTTATTTTATATTTTCAGCTTCAAAGACTCTGGAAGGGATATTTTTGCTTTCCATGCCTAGATTATTAAAAAACAAACAAACAAAAAAAAACTTCTTAAAAATCCTTCTGCTGGTAAAATTATTTTCATCATTGTAAAAATCAGATTCGTAATTTTAACAACATGATCATAAGGAGCCCTCAGCACTAGCTGCGGTGAGGGCTGCTGAGCCAGGGTGGGGATGGGGAGAGGGAGAGAGGCCCGACCCCTCACACGTACCATTCATTGAAGTTGGAGGAGAGGCCGCTGTGTCCCCCGGCTGTCCCGCTGCCCCCGCCAGAGCTGCCGCCGCCCCCGCCGCCCGCCCCGCCGCCGCCCCCACCACTGCCGCTGCTGCTGGACGTGCCTCCCGCGCCGCCACTGCCGGAGCCTCCGCCCCGGTGCACAGCGGACACCGCAGCCGCCGCTGCTGCGGCCGCTGCCGCTGCTGCCGCCGCCACTGGGGACAAGTTGGAGCTGCTCTGGGGCTCGGCGCTGGGGGACACCAACCCCGGGGGCGTGGACGACTCGTAGCCGGAGCTGGCAGCCGGGGAGGACTCAGAGCCCTGTGGGGAGGACTCATGGACCTGCAAGACAAAAGGCAGGAGGGGGGACCAGAGGGGACTGGGTGTGAGTGCAGCTGCTGTGAGGCCGGCCCCCCGGGGGGAACACCCCCAGAAATGCCCCTGGCCGTCCCAGGCCCTGGGGACCCTCCCGGGCTGGCTGAGGATGTCCAGGCCGGTTGTGAACCGGTGCCTCTGGCCGGCCTCGCCCTCCTCCCGGCTTCCGTGGTGGTACCTTCATGTGCTTCCGCAGCGAGCTGGGATGCGTGTAGGACTTGTCGCACATCTTGCAGAGATAGGGCTTATCGGAGGTGTGGACGTGCATGTGCTTCTTCCTGTCGCTGCTGTTGGCAAAGCGCCGGTCGCAGCCCTCGAACTCACACTGGAACGGCTTCTCCCCTGTCAACGGCAAACACCAGCGCTTGCTTTGGACACCCGGAGCCCTGAACCTCCACCCTGACTTTGGAGGGGGCAGGGCTGCAGCCACAGAGAAGGGCGAGGGGGCTGGGTCCCTTAAACAGGTCAAATCCCCTTTGTGGCAGAACCTAGTTGAAATTAACAGCCTTCCCTTCCACCTGACAGTCCTGCTCATTCATTTCATATTTTACTTTCTTCCAGGCTGACGCCCATTTCCTCAAATTTCTAACGAATTTGGGTAGCTCCTGGCCCTTCTATAAGGCCTTCTTGGATCCGCAGCTTCTAACAAGTTGGTCTCGCCATGGAGAAGCTGTTATTATGACAAAATATTTGGGGCATTATCAAAATCACACAGGCTGCTGGGCTGCTGTCGGTTTCTCTCCCCCGCCAGTAGGCAATTACATTTGGAGTTGCTGTGTGTTGTTTGGGGGCCGGGCTGTGGCTAGTGACTGAGCCAGTATTTTTCATCCAAAATTCTGCAAATTGAATTAGCCGCAGTCTCACCTCCAGTCTTTCGCAAATAAGTTGCAGGGGAAAAAATATAAATACTAGAGATAAGGCAGCATGTAGTGATTGCGGAGGGGCACGAGCTGGGAGGTGAGGGTGGGGGAGTCAGCAAAGCCTTTCAAAATCTCCCTATTTAATTTTCTGTTGGTCCCTGCATCCTGTTGCCAGAATTCCAAGTGCTTGGAGTCATTTAGAGGTGTGAGAACTCAAACGTCTTTCCACTTGGAAAGGGGACCGTTTAACGTTAAATTCCATTAGCACCTAAATTGTTTCTTAAAGACATCCGCTCAGCCACAGGACTCGAAAGCAAGCATTTCATGCAAATAAATTTCTCAAATTTTAAACCTTGTTAAAAGCTTGTCTCGCACCTCGGCTCCCTCCCTTCCCGGAAGAGAACAATAGGCCGCTGGCGCATCCCCACTTCGGAGTAAATATTGACGGGGGAAGTTGCTAAAACATTTGGCTTTCTTTTAGGAAATCGTCTGGCACGATTTTGGCTGGGACCTGGTCATAGATGAATAATCTATGAGGCGGGAGGCGCGTTCTTTTGCGGCTCTCTCTTCTCACGCGATCCTCCTGCAGGGCCGCGCCGCCTGGGGCTCTAGCTGACCGGGTTGTAGGTCCAAGTTGGGAATCGCAAACCCGCTGGTGCCCATTAGAGAATTTCACAAACTGCTGTGAAACCACCGTAAAAACCCCGCGACCCACCCCGAGACGGGCTTTAAAAACACTTTAAGAATGAGAAATGCTTTACAGCTTCGGCTCACACCAGATTCATTTAATGGGAAACAGTCCCGGGAAGGGCGTTTGGACCCCGAGTAAAAGAAGTGGGAAAACACACAAGCCACTCAAACACAGACCCCCGGAGCAGAAAAGCACATTCAGACAAGCTGGCAAAATCCTCTCTAGGCTCGATTCCCGGGCACCGAGTTAGGGAGCAGTTTTATTTTGTGCGTTCTATTTAGAACGGAAATTATTAACCGAGGCTGAACAAACGAACTAATTGCATGACCCAAAGCATATATTTGATGTTTCGCTGATCATTTAAAACTCAAATTTCCGCACATGGAAAAATCCAGCCCAATATTGTTTCATCGTCCAACAAAAACAAGCTGCTGGCTCTCTGGCACACGCAAACATCTCCCATCCCAGGGCCTCGAGCTGGCGATCTGTGCCCAGCATCGGCATCCCCAGCCTCTCACCCTACAGGTCTCTGCCCTCAGCGCCCGGTCCCTGTCCCGGCCCGCGGTTACCTGTGTGCGTCCTTTTGTGGATCTTGAGGTTCTCGGAGCGCGCGAAGACCTTGCCGCAGCCCGGGAAGGGGCAAGGGAAGGGTTTCTCGCCTGTATGCACGCGGATGTGGTTGACCAGTTTGTATTTGGCCTTGAAGGGCTTGCCTTCACGCGGACACTCCTCCCAGAAGCAGACGTGGTTGCTCTGCTCCGGGCCACCGACGTGCTCCACCGAGACGTGGGTCACCAGCTCGTGCATGGTGCTGAAAGTTTTGTTGCAGCTCTTCTTGGGGTTGCTCAGCTGCTCAGGGTCGATCCACTTGCAGATGAGCTCCTGCTTGATGCACTGCTGCCGCATGTAGCGGAAAAAGGCACCGGGGTGGTGGTGGTGGTGGTGATGGTGGGCCGCGGCAGCTGCCATGTTCATACCCATATTCATATTCATGGGGCCGTACTGGTTGTGGAGTTGCGCCGCAGAGTAGGGGTCGGTCCGCGGGCTGGCCACCTGGCGGTATTGCTCCGAGCGCCCGAACACCTCGCCGGGCAGCCCGAGGCGCATCTGCCCATTGAGCACATTCTGCGAGCCATGCGGCCCGTGCTGCTCCGGGAGGCCGGGGAAGAGAAGGTGGCCCTGCGCGTCCGAGTGCGCATGGTGCAGGCCGCCCGCGCCGGGCCCGAACAGCCCATGCTGCCCGCCGCCCGGCGCAGAGTCCCCGAAGCCGCGGCTGCGGAACAGGAAGTCCCGGGTGGAGTTGAAGGGCGGCCCAGAGTAGGAGCCAACATGCGCGGCGTGGGGCCCGAGCGCGGCGGCAGCAGCCGCAGCCGCAGCCGAACCGGGATAGGCGCCGGGGCCCTGCGACGTGAACGCGGAGCTCTGGCCCGGGGACAGCTCGTGCGCACCCGGGTTCAACTTGAAGGCTCCCATATGCGCGGCGGCTGAGTCTACGAAGCCGTTCTGCGCCGCCGCCAGGCTCAGTTCGCGGTCCTGCATCTCGGCGGCCGCTGCCGCCGCCGCCGCCGCCGAGTGGTGATGGTGGCGCGCGAAGCTGCCCACCCCGATGGCCGGGAACTGCGGACCCGCGTCCAGGAGCATGGCCAGCGCGCCTGCCCGCCCCGCCGGCCCCGGCGAGTCCCAAGCCTCCGCGCCGCCTCGGCTCCCGCGCCGCGCGGTGCGTCCGGCGGCCACCGAGCTCCGGGTTCAGGCGGCGGTGGTAGCGGTGGCTTCAGCCCCGGGAGCCGCGCTCCTGCGCCCGCCGCCTCCGCCGCCGCCTGGATCTGCCTCGGGCGGCCGGGCGCTGAGCGAAGGCGCGGAGAGGAAGAGGAGGAGGCGGCGGCGGAGGAGGCGCGGGAGGAGGAGGAGGTGGAGGAGGAGAAGAGTCCAAAGCCAGGCGGAGAACCAAAGTGTATTAAAGGAGCTGTGGCGGGGGCGGGCAGGCAGGGCAGGGGAGGGCGGGCGAGAGGAGGGAGCGGGAGGGAGGTGTGGGGAGCGGAGCCGAGGAGGGGGGCCACCGGGGGGGATCGCAGCGCCGCGGCCCCCACCCCTGCGCGCACTCGCGCGCGCACGCACACACTCACTCGCTCGCACGCTCCGCGGACCCCGGGCCCGGCAGCGCAGCACCGCGCCCGCGGAATGAAATCACAGCGGCGGCGGAGTCGCGGTGCCGGAGCGCGGCGGCCGTGCGCAGGCCAGGCAGGCGGGCGAGGAGAGTACGGAGGCGAGCTCCGCGCTCAGCTCCCGGGCTCGGGCCCGGCGCACCAGCGGCTCCACCTGACTGCGGCGGGGGCCGAGCGAAGGCGAAGGCCAGGCGCCCTCTCCCCGGCGCGCTCGGATGGCAGCTCCCTCCCCCGCGGCCCTACTCGCGCCGCCCCGCGCGGCGGGTATTGTTCGGCGCCGCGGCCGCGGTGTTTAGCCCTCCTCGTCCTCCGCGCTTGGCATTGGCTGCGCCTCGCGTAGCAAACTTGCAGCGGCCACGAATTTCCCCAGATGAAGGATGCAGCCGCGCCGCTCCCCCTTTCTTTAAGTTGTGCGGGAGGAGGAGGGGGGAAGGAGGAGGGAGGGGGCTGTGGGAGGGGAGAAGGCAGAAGGGCGGAGGGGAGGAGGGGGAGGCTGGGCTGGAAAACAATAACAACAATAAAAAAGTGATCTCTCGCTCGCCTCCTCCCTCAGGCCGGTTGGGCCTGGGCGCTGAACCCGGAATGGGCAGCCGCACCACGAGGACGGAGCGGAGTCCGCGGCCCGAGCAAGTGTGAGGAGGCCAGAGCGGGCTCCCCCGTCCCGGTTGCGGTGGACTGCGTTCGCCACCGCCTGTGTTTATTTCCGTGGGTGCCACCGCAGCAGCAGCCTTTTATTTTTTATTTTTTGTCTGCTCCTTTTCCTCTCCCCTTCCCCCGCGTCCCCTCACCGCCCGCCCCGGCCTCCCTCCCCCGCTCCGGCTCCTGGCCGGCCTCCTGGTCAAACCGCCCCTTTAACTGCGGCGCCCGCCCCGCCCGCCGTGCCGGCGCCGCTATTGGCCGCCGCGGCCCCGTCAATCCGGCGCCCCCGCCCCGGGCCGGCCCGCCCCTCTTCACCCGCGCCCCGGAGCTCCTAGCTGCTGTGGCAGCAGCCTAACGTGCCCGCGGGCCTGGCCTGCAGTCCTGCAGCGCTTCGCCCGCGCGGTCGGCGCTGCTGCTCCTTTCCCCGGCCGGTCACAGCGCTCCCGGGAACCGGGCAGCAGGCGTCGAGCGGGCTGGGACCCGGGGTCAAGGCGCCCTCTGCCAAGTCGGGAGCGGGACGGCCCCCTGAGTTCCGGTCTTTCTGCAGAGGCCACCGACTCCCCGGGGATCCGATTCGCTCCGAAAACCGATTCGCAGACACCGAAAACCCCGGGGACGCTGGGCCCAAGCACCCCTGACTGCTCAAGATAGCCAGCAGCCGGGTCACCCGGCAGGAGGCTCTACGTGTGGGGAGGTTTCGGACCCGGGGCCCCACCGCGAGCGCGCCGCGGGAAGCGGCAGGGGGTGGGCGGTCTCCTGCCGAGTTGGCACACTCCCTACTCGCCCTGCACCTTTGTAAACTTGCTTGGTGGTATTGAAACCACAGATGCAGAACGGTGAGCATAGATAAAGCCAGGCGTGCCCTTTCCTCCCACTCTGGGGACGCCCACCCAGACACTGCCCCCCCGCCCCGGGCCGTGGCCCCCATCCGCCCAGAGCGCTCTCAGGTTCCCCCCACCCCGCCCCGCCGCCGCTCGCGTCCTACTCTGATTACCGCAGTAAACACTGGGCAGCCGTCCCCGCGGGGGGGGTTGTTTGGAAGTCGTTTAAAGACAGTGTCACCCTCGGGGTAAATGCCCAGAAGCCGGGGCCGCTGCCACGTTGGTCTGGGAAGTGTGGGGACACCCGCGGCCAAGCGAGGCTTTGGCCGGAGTTTGGCTGCAGGTCAGGCCCAGGGCCTCCAGAGAAGAAACTGCCAGACTGGCAGGACTTCCAGAAGGTGTATATCAGTCCTACTCCAGGAGCGGGGAGTGTCCTTGGGGCCGGTGGCCTGGCGGCGAGGCTGCTCCCTGCGCCGCGCCCTGCCATCCCCACGGCTCCGGCCGTGTCCCGGGCCCCAGGCTGGCCGCTGCGGACATTTCCTGTCCCGCCGCCCAAAGCTCGCGCTCTCGAGGTAACCGGAGTGGGAATGGCGGGGCCGGAGATTGCGGAGGTGTGAAGGGACGGCCAGAGGCCAGCGCCTCAGGCGTCTTCTCCTGCCTCGCCTGCAGAACTGTTTTTATTTACAAATCTCTGGGAGTTGAAACAAAATTCAAGTAAGAGAAAATTATCAGCATGATTTCAAAATTACATGTTGACATGAAATCAACAAAAACGCGGGAAGAATTCCTCTAGCTCACTATTGCTGGCAGAACCCGGGCTCTTTTGCGCGCGCTCAGGCACCCTTTCCAGGCTTAAGCTAGTGTCTGAAGGTTGGAGCTGGCCACAGTCCCTTGCATAAGGGGCCCTGTGCCCTCCCTCTGTCCCCTCCTTCCCAGCCATTTGGGGGAGCAAGAGGGAGAGAGGCTGCGGTAGCTTGTCTGAAAGCACGGGAGGGAGTTTGCCTGGAAGCTGGGAATTCTCGCCTTCGCTAAAAGGAGGAAATGGTCCTCTTTTCCACACCCCTCTCTCTGTATATAAAAGGGGGTGGAGGGCAGATGCCACACTGGCCCCCTAGACTGAAAGGGACCTGAGAGAGAGAGAGAGAGACACAGAGACAGAGACAGAGACCGAGAGAGAAAAGAAAATCTCTAGGCAGAAAGGCTGCTTTGCTACGCTGAATCCATTAAAAATTGCCCAATGCATAATCTTTCACACTTGTTTACTTTATTCACCAATTTATATGGGGGCACAAGACGAGAGTACTTGGAAAGGTTTACTCCAAAAACATTTCCAAAAGAAAATATTTCCGTAGAGATTGGTTGTGAGAATAGCAGACCTGCACATCCAAAGACCTCACTTCCCTTCCTTCTTTCAAGCCATCAGACTTGCAAGTCTTCCTCCTCTCCCACTTTCTCACCCCTCCCCAGTCCTCCCTCCCTCTCCTCTCTGACCCATTCTCTCCTTTCGCTTTGATTCCTCCTTTGCGGCGCCCGCGTTTGGGGCTGGCGCGGCTGGGCGCTCGCTTGCGCCGGATTCCGGGGGCCGCGCGCGGCCGGGCGATGGGGCGGACGCCTTAATTCCCGCCGGAGACCCCGCGGGCTGGGCCCTCCTGGCTATTCTTTATCGTCTCCAGTTCTCCTTTCTCTGCAGGGCACAGAGAAGCTGAGCCAAGTTCAAAGTCACATCGCCGTCCACCCTCAGAAGTGCTTTATTTCTCTACAAACTGCAAAACCCCTTTCCTTCGTGACACAGTATTTTTTTTTTTTTTTAAGGAAGGAAAGGGAAGAGCAAG
>RJWJ010006211.1:32714-63719 GCA_004363605.1 Indri indri
CAGGGCACAGAGAAGCTGAGCCAAGTTCAAAGTCACATCGCCGTCCACCCTCAGAAGTGCTTTATTTCTCTACAAACTGCAAAACCCCTTTCCTTCGTGACACAGTATTTTTTTTTTTTTTTAAGGCAGGAAAGGGAAGAGCAAGCGAGAGAGAGCAAGCGGGCGGGGGAGGGGGGAGGAACCTGCAAAAGCTTTCAGACTTATTGCCTCAAAAGTAGACTCGGGTTCCTTGGCTGGAGAAAAAAAAACGGCCAAGCTGCTTCTGCGTTCTGCACGGTGTGAGTGAATTCGGTTTTTCAACAGGTTTCTGGAAGACCCTGTCTGCGGCGGTGTCAGGCCCGCAGAACCTGCAACTGTCTCCATCCTGCAAACGTGTTCCCTCTTTGCAAGTTTTCCAAATCGTTCTTTGGAAATCTTAGGGAGCCCGCGTCGTGCTGGGCCAGAGCCTGGGGCTGAAGAGCATCTGGCCCCAGGGCGCGCATCCGGCGTACATTTCCCCCCAAGTGGAGGGAATGACAGCAAGATGGAGAATTCCGGCTATCTTGAAAAAATGGACAGTCCCCACAAACATCCAAGCACTCATCAACCGAGCACCTTGTTGCCGTTTGTGGGCCTATGTAAATGGTGTTGACTAAGTTCTTTTTGTAGTGTGATGTGTATTTTGTGTACCTATACATAAATACAGCTTATATACACATAGCATACTCTCTCACACACATAGGTATATGTTGCTAGACAAGAGAAGCACAAAAACCAACAAGCAAAAAAAACCTACCTTTAATTGGGAAGCAGAAGAACTTGGTGGCCATACCATTCAAACTTTGCATTTTCCTCTCATAGAAGGAGGTGGAAATGGTGGTGGGGGGAGTTGAGAGATGGGTTGGGGCAAACAAGTGTGGAATAAGCTGTCTATATAACCTGGACCAAAAAATAGAAAAAAAAAAAAAAAGGATTTCACAGGCTTCCAGCACCATCTTCTATATCACAGACTCATAAATTCAACAAGATCATCAACAGGATATTAAGTTGCGGGTCACCTTTGATTCAGTCTGCTCAGCCACCCCTGGTCTGGGTGACCCCTGACCCATGAAGGACCACATGTGTGGTGGGGAAGCCCCCTCTGTAAAACCCACCTAGAACAAAAGTTCTTTGTCAGGGCTTTAGAGAAGTGTAATGTAAAAGAAGGGGAAATTGTGAAAATCTCAGCCAATGTTGTAACTTTTAAATACCATTTTTAAGAAGGGGTGGGGGGAGGTTGAGCAGAGTTGTCATAGGATAAGGCCTTTTCTAGTCTGCTAAAAGAATGTCTTTCTTCCTACAGTTAAAATTTACTGTTCTGTAACTGGGCTTATAAAAAGTCTCTATATAAAATATATGTTCACCAGCAGTTTAGTGATAGGAATGTAAATATTTGTGTGTTTGTCAAAAGGGACTCAGAAAAAATAGACGCCATCAGCCACCCCTGCCTTTACCCTTGCATTGGTGACAGTGGTTGTGGTTTTGCAAAAGGAAGAGAACTAATTGTCCTTATTTTGTCTCCTCTTTCCTGATGGGAGTGTTTCTATTGCTTCAAAACAAAACAAAAACAAACAACAAAAAAAATTAGGAGGCGTTAGCTTACATGAATGTGTTTAATTATTCTGAAGACCTATCTTTTGGGCTCCCAGGTGAACTATATCCAGGGAGGTTGAACACCGATGACAGGCAAACAGCTTTCCAATAAACTGCAGTATTATTGCAATAGACGTTGTAATACAATTTATGCTGTCATTCATAAATAACAATGCCATATGTCAACCACATTGCTTACACAAGTAAATCCATCAACGTGTCACTATTTGATTTATCTCAACAGCTTCTTCAAATATTGAAGTATAGATATTGGAAGGAATGTGGAGTGGGAGGAACGTCCCAAGAAATTTGACATTTTAAACTGTACAACTTCTACTCCTTTATGTTCTGTCCAAAAACATCCTAAAGGTTAAGAGATGAAGAGGAGGAGAAGCACATCTTGGGGCCAATGTAAATAAATATTGGGTGGTTATGTGAACAGTGAACATGTAGGGGAGTTTTGTGGTCTTGTTTTGACCTTCTCAGCATAGATAGAACAATGATATGTTTCCCAAGAAATTACCAACCCTAATGGTTAAATGTGGGTCAAAGGCCTTTCTCCAACAACCTCCATCTCTTAGGGTAAAAATGATTGATAACCAAATGAGAGTAGTTGATGAGAAGGAAATTTTATTCAACCTATTCTTTCCTAGAGGGAAAGTAAAGACAGTCATATTTTTTCAGTGGCTTTTAACCTCAAAGGCAGGCGAGGTGGACATGGGATGGGTCCAATTCTTGGCTATCCAAAAAACAAAAAATAAAACAAAACCCTCTACGGAATTCAACATCTCAGTCACGGCCACACAGCCCCAATCTTCTACCTTTTTATCCTCATTAAGTCCATGTATGTGTGGTAGTGGTATTAGCAAGAAGCCCTTTTTTGGTTACTCAGCCCCACACGTATCCGTGGAGCCTGAGGATTCAGGGTGAGCTCAGAATGGCGATAACCCTCGGAGAGGCGCCCACAGGGCCGCGAATTGCGGGGCGATTAGGAACACCCAAGGAACCTGGGCGCGTTGCAGCCCTCACGCAAATCGGGTCGCGCGTGACGAAGGCCGGAGGGGAAGCATCCGGTCTCTGCCCCGTGCAGACGGGGCGGGCGGCCAGGAGAGGCGGCCAAGGACCTCGCCGCCTAGACGCCTGGCGAATCTGATTTGGGAAAAGCCCTTGAACCCAAAGTCCTTATCACTTCCGGCGGTGACAAAGCTCTACTAAAACGCAGCTTTGCCAGCTCCTTTGCCCACCTCGCCCCGGCTTTCGGAGAGGTCTGAGCAGACCATCGCCCTCCTCCCAGTGTCTTAGAGCAACATCCCACTCCCGCTCTCGTTAAGCACCCATTGGCGCCCCTGGGCTGGGCTTCGAAGGTCCTTCGCTTCCTCCAGTAATTCTGGAGGCCCCTTTCGCCCTTGAACCCGCCTCGGGCGCGGCACTAGACGCTCCAAACCCACCGCACTTCGCCCTTCCGCAAGGAGGCCGCTCTCGCAGAAACCACGCGGGACCAGAGAGTCGTATAGCAGTTGCAGGGGCAATAAAAGGCGACTTGGTGGGTCCCCCTGCCCCTTTCTTGTTCACCCTACTGTCCCCGAGTTCCCCCCTCCCTCCGCCTGAAGAAACAATCAAACAAAGGCTCAAAAGCCAGGAAATGTCCAATTCACTTCCCTTAGAGTTTATTAATTGCCCACACCCATCGCAGGAAACTTGGCTGTGTTCGGTGAGGAACCGAGGGCTCCGGGGAGTGGTGGAGCCGCGTCCCCCCTCCGCGCAGCGGGGAGCCGTGAGCGCCAGCCCGAGCGTCCCCAGAGACTGGGTCCTGCGGCCACCAGGCAGCTGAGCGCGGCGTGGCCGCCGGCTTCCGGCCAGCTGGGATCCACTGCGCCTCTCACCTCCCCAGCCTCCTCGCGCCTTTGTTTGGGGCTGGAAGGAGGTTGGCGTTCGGGGTGCAACCAAGAGGTCTGGAAACCTATGCCCCCAAGAGCCCCTGCTAACTCCAGAAAGGGCATTTCCATGGCTTGCCAAGTTGCCGCCTCCACACAAGCACCTCCGCTGCAAAACGCAGACAGGGGCATGAGTTTGGACGATTGGCGCCGCCGTCGAAATATGGGGCTACATCCGCAGAAGGAGAATTGGCATAACGCCTTCTTATAGCCCCTTGCTTTTAAAACTAGTATTATTATTTTCTCCAACTGCCTGGAATTTGGTGGTGTTTATTTAGGAAGTGTGACACAGTTATTGGGTCCTTACAAACTCGGGATGTTAAGGGGGTTTGATTTGGCTTCCAAATAGCTTGAAAGAGAAACAGCGCACCTGGGGTCAGGCGGGTCATCACAATAACAAAAAGCGCTTCTACAAAATAAAAAGCTCTTTTATAAAGAAAGGCAATCCCGGAAATCCACTGCGAGCCTTCCTGAGGACCATCTAGCTAGGCCTATTCTCAGGTTTAATTGGCAGGCGGTTTATTGGCGCCTTATTGGTGTTGATTGAAATTTTGCTCCCAGTCCTTTCTTTTAAGAATTAGCATCTCAAGTCGATTTACCTGACTCAATTATCTTTTTAGGGTCTAAATTTGGTCATAAATTTGCAAATATTCATTAAACCCGCTTTGTAAATATCCCTCTTTCCGATCGCTACCCAAATCTCTATTATTTCCGAAGAAAGTCTTCTTTTTTAAGGCTTCCATAAAAAGAAATTGATCAGGGAGCTATATTTGAATTAAGACATATTAAATCGATGACAGATACATATCACGCTGTGTTTAACAAGAGTTGTACAAGGAGGCGGGTTCCAGATTCCGCACGGCTCTGCTTCACCATTATTCACATTTTTACAGCCTTTCCTTCATGCCTTCACCCATTAAACCATTAAATTTCAGCAATTCAATAAAACAAAGCAGTTATAATTTTGACGAAAAGCTATTTTGAAGGGGGTGGAGGTACCCATTTTATTGCACAATAAAAATGCTCAACAGTCCATATTAAAGGGTAGGTTGTGTTTATTTCCTTCTTTCTTAATTCATCTTTTTTTTTTGTTTTACTTATAACCTGCAAGATTGAACGCAAAGCTGCCATTACTGTAAGCATTGATGCTTACTCCCAAGGAATTCAAATAAAGGAAACTCATTTGAAATGTTCTGAGAGAAGACAGTGGTGATAATTTCAAATATGATGCTTCCTTCATAAACCATCCACAGAGATGGCACCGTGCTCAAGCACCCTTTGCCTGGTTGGCTTGAGATGTTTTAAGTCTTTGAAACAAAATTGTGAAAGGATTCCCCCTTTCCAAATAGATATGTGAATTTTGTCACTGCTGTATATTAAATTTTTTTCATTGTTTCCACACCTGCCTTTATTTCCCCATATTTGAACTTCATTGAAGCTTGAAGAAAAAGCCCATTTGAAATTTGATGGTAGTATTGTCTTTGTTTGCTTGTCAGTTTTATAAGAGAAATGACATTCCCGAGTCTCATACCAAAGCCCCCTGTTAAACATTGTTCACACCAATGTAAATGGCACTATCCAAACAACTCGTTTGGAGATACTTCTTATTACTTGCCAGGGCCATCTCCCAGATAATGGCTTTGCGTGGTCTATTCTTACTTGGACTGCGAACGCGTAAGCTGGAAACATGTTTTATTGTGTCCTCAGAGAAAAAAAATCACATTCTAATCATTATCACTTTTTTACAAGTAATTTTATGGAGGGCAGCAAAATAAAAATTTAAAAACCCTGACTTTAATTTTTGAGTATTTGGAGCATCACAAATTTCAAAGGTGCTTTCTTTTAAAATCTGAAATTACATTTTGGGGCAGTAAAACGCCTAATTTGGGGGAGGGGGCGCATTTATCCGCTCACCAAAAAGTGATGCAGGGACCGATTTCTATCTTGAAAAAATTGATTTGATACCAAACTGATGGAAAGGCATGGGGTTTGCTAAAAATAAAACTATTTTTAAAAGCCTGTTTTCATGGATTTCAAATAAGACGTCTGTCTCTCACAGGGAGACCAGTTTATTAGAAAACCGTAAGAAGGTGAACGTTGATTCTATTAGTAAATAAATAGCCAAGATATTTCTTGATTTAATATAATGTTTTATTGGATCAACTTTATTTTGTCGACCGGTCAAACAAACTGAGGCACACATACGGAGTGTGTTCTGGTCCGGAAGGAAAAATTCTGCTTAAAGGACATTGCTTGTTTAGCGGTTTCCCTCTGGAGAGATGCCGTTTGTGCCCTGCCACTGTATGTCCAAAAGGCGAAAGTTAGAATCGCTGCCCGATATACTCTCCCGAGCCCCTCTGGTAGATCTAATTGGAAGTGGCAGATCTAGAACCGATGAGTAGTGAGATTACACTTCAAGCCAACTCCTTTGAACCATGTTGAAAAGGACTCCATGAGCTAAAAAGTCGAGGTGAAATGGTTCCTTTGGGGAAAGATTTATTTTGAGTTCACCTGGTGTTTCGCAACCAACAGACTTTAATAATCTTTCTCACTCCGTTACTGTCTGTGTGCGCTGCGTGAGCGCTGAGCAGGTTGGGTGTCCACATAAGTTTCTAGCATCACTACATAGGTTCACCCTCCTCCCCTAGAGAGCAGCCCAGGACTATTCCAAGGGAGGTGGGAGTAGAAAGTATTTGGGTGCTGGAGGGGACGCAGCCAGCGGTGAAGTGGAGGTTCCCCCCACGCCCTTTGCCCCTCGGGGGTCCCCAGCTCCTCGCCGCCCTGTGCCCTCTGACCGCGTCCAGGCGCACGGTCTCCGCTAGGTGCATCAAAGGAGCGCTGGGCGCTGCGCGCAGGCCGGGCTCAAACTTTCTCCAAGTGCAACTTGGGCATCCCCGGGGAGGCGGGGACGCCGGGCTCCGGCGGAGGAGGGGGCGCGAAGCGAAAGCGCAGGCGGCCGCAAGCACAGGGGCGGATCCCCGCTGGGCCAAGGGCCTGAACGGGAGCCAATCGGGCAGCCCAGGCTGCTGCCAATCACGCGGCTCCCTCCAATCCCACCCGTGCCATTTCCAAAATCTCGGTCCCACTGTGCAGCTCAAATGTGGTGTTCACTCTGCCAGTCGCTGGAGGATAGAGTGGGAACAGGAATAAGGAGAGTTAGGAGGCCAGGACAAAAGAAGTTAAAGAGCGCCTAATATATACATGTTTTTGAAGGCGGGCAGAGGGAAATAAGTCCCCCCAGTGAGGGTCTATGGGCCTGATTGTGTAGTTCTGATGGAGCCCCCTTTGAGCAAGAGGAACCCGCCAGGTCTGAGATTAGCGGATTTGGCAACAGCTCAGGCCCAGCCGCTTCAGAATATGACAGGCTTCCCGGCGCTGGCCAGCCCGCCCGCCCACTCCCAACTCCGCGCCGCTGCTAAGCACCTCCGCCCGCGGGACCTGGGCGCTGACCCCGGCGTGGCCATCACTCCGCTCGGACCCGAGCACATGGGCCAGACGAGCACGCTGGGCCTCAGCCCTCCCTCCCAGGCGCTCCTGGCACACCCCGAGGCTCCGGCGGCGGCCGCCCGTGCTGCAACCTCGGTCGCGCACCCCGGCGCGGGAACCTACCCCGGTAACGGGGGCAGCAGTGGCGCGCAGCCCTCCGCGCCCCCGCCCCCAGCCCCTCCTCTTCCTCCCTCCCATTCACCCCCTCCCCCGCCCCCGCCTCCTCCTCCTCCTCCTGCCCTCTCGGGCTACACCACCACCAACAGTGGCGGCGGCGGCAGCAGCGGCAAAGGCCACAGCAGGGACTTCGTCCTCCGGAGGGACCTTTCCGCCACGGCCCCCGCGGCGGCCATGCACGGGGCCCCGCTCGGAGGGGAGCAGCGGTCCGGCACCAGCTCCCCCCAGCACCCGGCCCCGCCTCCCCACTCGGCCGGCATGTTCATCTCGGCCAGCGGCACCTACGCGGGCCCGGACAGCGGCGGCGGCCCAGCGCTCTTCCCCGCGCTGCACGACACGCCGGGGGCCCCTGGCGGCCACCCGCACCCGCTCAACGGCCAGATGCGCCTGGGGCTGGCAGCGGCGGCGGCAGCCGCGGCGGCCGAGCTGTACGGCCGCGCGGAGCCACCCTTCGCGCCGCGCTCGGGGGACGCGCACTACGGAGCGGTGGCGGCCGCTGCAGCCGCCGCCCTGCACGGCTACGGAGCCGTGAACTTAAATCTGAACCTGGCGGCGGCGGCCGCCGCAGCAGCAGCAGCCGGGCCTGGGCCCCACCTGCAGCACCACGCGCCGCCCCCGGCGCCGCCGCCGCCGGCGCCCGCGCAGCATCCGCACCAGCACCACCCCCACCTCCCAGGGGCGGCCGGGGCCTTCCTGCGCTACATGCGGCAGCCAATCAAGCAGGAGCTCATCTGCAAGTGGATCGACCCCGAAGAGCTGGCCGGGCTGCCGCCGCCGCCGCCACCGCCCCCGGCCGGCAGCGCCAAGCCCTGCTCCAAAACTTTCGGCACCATGCACGAGCTGGTGAACCACGTCACGGTGGAGCACGTGGGCGGCCCAGAGCAGAGCAGCCACGTCTGCTTCTGGGAGGACTGTCCGCGCGAGGGCAAGCCCTTCAAGGCCAAATACAAGCTCATCAACCACATCCGCGTGCACACCGGCGAGAAGCCCTTCCCCTGCCCCTTCCCGGGCTGCGGCAAGGTCTTCGCGCGCTCTGAGAACCTCAAGATCCACAAGCGCACTCATACAGGTGGGTGTCTGTCCCCGGCCGCGCCGCCGCCGCCGCCTCCTGCGCCGCCGCCGCTTCCGCCGCTGCTTCTCCTCCTCCTCCTGCTCGCCTTAATTTTTTCCTTCTTTCTGCTGCTTCTCTTCGCATACGTATAACCCGGACATGTGACTTCTTTTTTTCTCTCCCCCCTTTTTTTTTCTATGAATAAGTAATTCGATAGCACACACAGGCCCCGCGTTGGGTTCCCACACGGCGGAGTCTCCAGCGCGCCCGCAGCCCCTCGGCCGGGACCGGCAACGCGCTCCAGCCGCCGCCGCAGCCGCCTCGGAGCAGACGCAGCAGCATCAGGAGCAGGAAGGCGCCCAGGACGGTCGGCAGCCCCCATCCGCCTGACCCCGGGAAGTCGGGGAGGGCGATGGGAAGGGAAGCCCAGGGCCGGCCCGGCAGCGCCTCCCTTCCCACCCGGTCGCAGGCCCCGCGCGGTCCGCCGCGCTCCAAAGAGCGGGCGTCGGGTTTGCTTAGTGCTGCACCTCCGGGAAGAGAGGAGCGCGCTTTCGGGCCCCCGAGCTCCCCACACGCACACGCACTCACACTCGCCCACTGTTACACACCCCACACACATCTTCACGTGCATACGTCTCACACTTCTCACACGCGCGCGCGCGCGCGCACAACACCTCATTCCTGTGACACCCTTATGCTTCCACCCTCACTCACCCTTCAGTTACACACCCACACACAATCTCACTTGCCCTAGAGGGTGCTGGAGAAGTTTGCTTCTGTCCTCTTGAAGAAGGTTCTAGTTGGAGGAGGACAGGGCCTCCTGCGATCGGTGAGGCCTACCCTGCCGTAGGACTGGAGGGGAACACACGGCGCCGTGGGGACCCTCTCAGCAACCCTGAGCCCTGCCTTTGGAGGTCCCACAGCCCCGAGTAGGGCGGCTGCGGCTGGGGGCGGGGGCCTGGCTCCTGTGGGTCGTGAGCCCCCACTGAACGGACTAGCGCGTCGGGCGGAAGCGCTGATGAGCGCGAGCGCAGTCGGGATTTATAGGGACAGACGAGATTACCCCTCTGAGGACACTTAAGTAACTGGAGTTTACATTCAGTAATCACTCGGCTGATTTATCGGCGCTGTGGCGGCGAGGAGGTAGCCGCGGGGCGTGGGCCCCAGCGCTAGGCCAGTGGCCCGGCCAGGGCACTGGGGGCTCTGCAGGAGCCACCGCGTCTGGGTGGCCCAAGGTGCCCGGGCCTTACCCCCGTCTGCCGACACCTCACGGGCCTCCCCCCTGCACCGGCTGACGACGGGCTGGGAGCACGGTTTCCCAGGAGCCCCGTTTTTTTTCTAATCGGGATCAGTCTGCCTTAATGATTTTTCCAGAAGGAGACTCCCAGGAGGCTCTCATAAAAACGCCCCGGCCTGCTAAGCCAGATGCTTTGCTCCAGTGCCCAGCACTTTCAACCAGGCAGGGTCCAGGGATCGTGAAGTCGTCCCCCGACCCGGCCCCCAAATGGAACCCATAAACGCGGTGCGTGCGGCCTCGGGAGGGGAATGACGGTCCCTTCGCGGCTGCCCTGAGGTGACAGCGCGGAAAGCCAAGCCGGATCCAGGTTCCTCTCTGGCCCCTGCGGCACAGGCTGCCACCCTGCCACCGAAGGCGGGTGGGACAGGCGTGGGGGCGGGGAGCGCCGAGGGGACCCGCGGCTGTTTGGTTTTCGGGCCCCAAGTTGCGCGGATGGCTGCATGGGCCCCGCCAGGCGCCCCCAGTTGAAACTCAAACCCGCGCCTGGTCATTTCGGCGGTCCCAGGGCCACTTAGCCATTGGGTCTTGTGTCCTGAGAGGGACCATCCGGGCCTTCCTTCCCACCCTGCCATGCAGCTCTCCCTTTTGGGGTTATCCGGGATCCTGGGAACGTATTGATCAAAGGGACTAATCCCTGGCCACTCCTGAAGGCCCATTTCCTGACCCACGTGCCCCAGTTCCGTTTGTAACCTTCCCTGAGCCCAGCCAGACTCTTGAGAGAGGGGACCTGGAGTTATCCACACGGAGCTTCCTTGACTTTCCCACAGGCGCCACTTCTCTGTAACTCTGGAAATAGTTAAATTCTGACGTGACTGCTCTGTCAGAATCTTAAACGGAAACACTGGGCTCTCTCAGCCTTTCTGGTTAGGTGGAAGTTGCTTACTGCCCCCTTAGGCCTCCTGAAGAACACAGGCCATTCTATCACCCTTTCTTTTTTTTTTCTTTCTCCCCTCACCCTCTCCTTTATCCATAATTTCCTACCCTTCTTTCGGCAGTTACTGGGTCTGACTACCTCCCTTTCTCATGGGTGGTGGAGGAGCTAGCAATGTTCAAAGCATTTATTCTTCACAGTCCGGGGTATGCAGGTTGTACAGAAACATGAGGATTCTAAAAAACAACATTGCACATTTGCATAGGGTGAATAAGTAAAACCACTTAAGCCTCCATATTGAAGAAGGTCTGATTATAATTTTTTAAAAAGAATATTATGTTAACTTAGTATTATCTCCAGCTTAAAGCATAATACAGAAATCAGGACAAATCACTGATGTTTTGATAAAAAGGGATTAACTTTGTTTTTGTTACAGCTCATTTACAGAGAGTTTTTAAAGGTTGTGATTATCATTGTGTTTCCCTTATACTTAAGAGACCAGTATAGAAGGTATATTTGAATAATGTCTAATTTCATTTTTAAACAATATTTCCAGGTAGGGAAAGTTATATTCCAGGCAGCTGAGTACTTTCAGATGTGCTAGCATACACTGGCATTGAAGCAGTTATCATTGGTGAAATTTTTAAATAAACCCTGTCTATACAGAGGGATTGAGAAAATTCACCACAGAAATTTATGTACACTAAGCTGAGTCTTAGTAGTCTCTTTTTAAAGATAAGTTATCCAAAACAAAGGAAAATGCTATACCTAGTGTGTCACCAGAGTAGCTGCTGAAATGTGGAGAAATTCAACTTTATTTTTTACATCATATAAATATAAAAGGAAAATCTTATCCAGTAATATGTATGAGATGACTTGTTCAATTTTGGACTCCAGTACATCAAGTTCATAGGTACTAAGGGGAGGGAAAATTCAGTTAGACTGTTACCTGCTGTCTTCCTTTATTTGCTTTTTAATACTGAGATGTAGTGTGGCTGAATTTCTCTAGTTGTCTTGTTAAGCATTTCCATTTCCTGGACTAGAGGCCTTGTGTTTAAAGGCATTGCATATGGGGGGTGGTTAGACCAGCTTAAAGGGGTGATAGGCCAAAGATCCTGGTTTAAAAAAAGTCCTTTTGGGCTATTAAGCAATGTAGAAAGCTGTTAGAGTTAAGTTTACTTGTGGCATAAGGCTAAGGCTTATGGTCTTTATTAATGTTCGTTAAGATTCTGTTCCGCTGTGCTCTTAATCGCCCTGCAAGTTGGAAGGAAAGCTGTAGAATACGGAGGCCAACAGCCTCTCCTCTGCCTAGCAAGCCTTGTAAAAATCTAGTGGTGGGGAGTGTGTGTTTCACAGGTGCCTTTCTTTCTAAAGAGAAAAGGATTGTTTTGTTTTACCTCCTTGCTTTCCCAACCCCCTATTGTCTCCTGCTGCCCCTTTCTAGCAATGAAATCCTGGGAAATGCCATTATTATAATATTGCTGCATCCCCAGTTTGCTTTTACTTTAGTGTGTTTATTTTTTTCACTTTTTCTTACATTTCTATCCTCGCCTGTGGCTTTGGAAATATCATTTTATCAGCGTTCATCAGGACAGGAGGATCTCCTACTTGCTTTTTTGAGTGTACAGACCCTGGGGGGAGGTGGGGGTGGTCTGCAGGTCCCAGGTGGGTTTCAGTGTTACATCCTGGACCTTGTTCCAGTCCTGGGGATCTCACCCTGACCCCCTGGTCTTGCAGGGGCTGACATCCAGCCTTTCTCAAGCCCAGGTCCAAGCAGAGCCCCTAGGCCAGTGGACTCCAGGCTCATCCTTGAAGTATCCTTTCCCCTCTGCATTCTTGAACATCAGAGTTAGGAATAAGAATTAGGCTGGGAGTTGGGCTTCGGGAGAACGAGCAAAATACATCCTTGGTCCTGCTCCAAGATTTCTCTCAAGTGAGAGGTCTCTGGAAAGCCATTGTTAACCTTCCTGTGTTTTGTTGCAGGGGAAAAGCCTTTCAAATGTGAATTTGATGGCTGTGACAGGAAGTTTGCCAATAGCAGTGATCGAAAGAAACATTCGCATGTCCACACCAGTGACAAGCCCTACTACTGCAAGATCCGAGGCTGTGACAAATCCTACACTCACCCGAGCTCTCTGCGGAAACACATGAAGATCCACTGCAAGTCCCCACCACCTTCCCCAGGAACCCTTGGTTACTCATCAGTGGGGACTCCAGTGGGTGCCCCCTTGTCCCCTGTGCTGGACCCAGCCAGGAGTCGCTCCAGCACTCTGTCCCCTCAGGTGACCAACCTCAATGAGTGGTACGTTTGCCAGGCCAGTGGGGCACCCAGCCACCTCCACACACCTTCCAGCAACGGAACCACCTCCGAGTCTGAAGATGAGGAAATTTATGGAAACCCTGAAGTTGTGCGGACGATACATTAGGATTTTTTATTAATAAGTGAAATATGAAGTGGGAGTCCTTGGACCACATCCTAACCTGAGACAATACCGAGCCTGAGACAAACCCGTGATTCAGACTTGCCACCGGGTCTAATTAGCCCTATTTATTCAGTATGAAACCCTATGGTGTTTGTACATTTAATTAATTTAATTAAGATATTTGGGCTTTTTTTTTTCTTAAACAAACAAAAAACAACCAAGCTGGACTTGTACATTGCAGGGGGACAGGGCTGGGGGCAAATTGTACCAAGGAAAATGAATGGAGATTAGTGAATCGAGATACACACTGCCGATGCTGTATATATATATATATATATATATATATATATATATATATATATGTATGTATGTATGTGTTTTTTTTTAAGGGGGAGAAAAAGAGCATTAAGTCAGAACTCAACACAGCAACAGGGCCCTCTGCCTGTCCAGAGTGCCTCTGGAATGCCTTTGACAACATAACGTGGGCTGCTTTTGACCCTCCTTGTTGGGCCCTAATTCTGCAAAGGCCTCTTGATTGTAAACCACACACTTGCTGCATTGCCAACAGATCCTGGACTGTACCTCTGTCCAAAAATATTTGTAAAAACCCTTTAAGTTCTAATATTTGTAATTTTAAATTTCCACTCTTTTATTACTGATCTCACCTTAACAATATTTTTATACAGGATTATTTCTTCAGTACCCTACTGTGTAATTAAAAAAAGAAAAGATGCAGCAACCCTAATATATCTCCATATATTGTGCTACTGTGATTGTTCAAGCAAAAGTGGAGAGAAAAAAAGCTGCTGCGATAGACAACTGTGAAACTGTGATATTTTATAAAGTAGAAGAAATTCAAGTGCTTTCTTTTTCCTCTATAGTGGGTTTTTTTTTTAAATCTGAAATCTCAGATGCTGCCTCCTTACTGTGTCCAAACTTCTTGTGTAATAAAGAGATTATGTTTTCGATTATAAGTTCTTTGGGATGCCAACATTCACAGTCAAGTCTGAGGAGGTGTGATGATGGCATTATGCCTTTTTTTTGGGAAAGCTGTTGTTTTTAAAACAGACCAACCCCTGTTTTATACTGTTGTATCAACCTTTTAAAGTCTATTTTTCAATGCCTGAAACTGCATTTTAGTGCATTTTCTTCCTGAGCATTGAACACACCAAACTGTATTCCATTTGAAAATGACAGTGTGAAGTGTATGATTTACATTAAAAGCGGGGAGGGAGTTGCTATAAATATCAAAAAATTTTAAAAGGTTTATAGTTGTCACCAAACACTGATGAATGTGTGACCTTTGCCAGAGCTGTCAAACTAGGATAAAAAAGGTCAAGAACCTGGGACAATAACTCTTAGTCAGTTTATTTTCAGTTGGTACAACACATCTCCTGTGCAAAATGTGCATCAGAAACATCATAGAAATATACTAAAGAGCACTAATTTATCCTCAGAGACCCTGAAGACACCCCCTCCCCAGGGTTTGTAGAAATTTGTGTGCTGTGAGTGGTTGATGTAGTCTTGTCATTGTTAATAACTTGTATGTGAACACTATTATTTGTACAGTTGAATTAATTTATTTTCAGACATCATCCCTTTTTTTTTTTTTCCTGGAAGAGTTCAGACACACCAAAGAATTATATTATACATTTTGGTGAAAGATTGTCATTTATGATCCATGGTTTATTTAAAAAAAAAAGGAAAGAAAATGGAAAAATATATTTTTAAGCTTACTTGAATGAACAACGTAATGTGAAAACCAAGACTCTTCCTGCATGTCTTTTTTGCATTGTGTTGATGAGATTATATATAGTTTATAGATATATTATATTACTAGTACAGTGCATGGTGCTGTCACTTGGAGAGCCTTTCAATGTTGTCTTCAGATTGTTATGGTGAATATGAAACATGCAGACCCTTTATAAAGAAAAAGACCATAAAACTTGAATATAAAATAATTCTACATTTTTAAAGTTTATTTGATTTTCATATTCACTTTCAAAGCCCTTTCAAATAGAAAAGATAAGGTATGAACTTTGGGGGGATAATTTATGTATCGTAAACTTACTAGAACAAAATATTCCTGATGTATAATGAGTTGTTTTATTTATACAACTTTTTCAATGGTAGTTTGCACTATTCTTTATTATGCTACAGGTTTATTTATTATGAAACAAAGGAATATGTATTTTATGTATCTTACCATGCATAGGTTAACTCTTTGCCACAGATTTATTGGTTCCTGATACACCTAAAATAAAAACTTAAAATGTGTACCTCTGATAGAAAGAAAGCAAGAATGATTACGAAGTAACAAATTTAATAAAGGTATTCTTCCTATGTATTGCTTACGTTTTACCTAAGGGCATATCTGTCATTCTCTTACAAAAAGAACAGGTTGCTAATGGAGTGAACGTTAGGATGTCTTCCCTTGATCTCTTGATTTCTTAGCCAGTCCCCAAGCAATAAAATGTTTTTATAGCTTGGTTTAACTTACAGCTTACAGTTTTATCTAGATAATACTGAGATATTTATGAAGACTATGCCTTGCAGGCTGCACTTACAGTAGCATAAATCTTGAGGGTTACGGCATTCATTTGTTAAAATGAATAATATCCTGAGTGATTCTAATCAGTGAAAAGCTGAAAAGTGAATTTTTGCATTTCTTTGGTGCCTAGTCTCCACAAGGAAAAAAAGAATGTAGAAAAGATAGAGGGAGGGACAGTGAGAGGCTTCCAGACACAAAGAAGGTGAAAGCAAAATTGCTCAGGAGCTGGGATGGGTATTGAATGAAATCAAGTAGTGGGTATCAAATGCCTCATAGCAGATTATGGGGGGGTAAAGATGCAATTTTACTGTAGTTTATTTTGGAAGTTGAGCGCCTATCAGTAATTTAAGCTCAGTATAGGGGGGGGGCAGGTGTTAAGGAGAAATAGATACTTTCGTGGCAACAGAATATTCAAGTGGCTTAAATTAATGTATTTGGCTATGCACATTTACAAAGCTGGACCTTTGGGTTTTTTTGTTAGCAGATATAAAAGGCAAATAGTTAAAAGCAATTGGTAGTAATGTCAATAAGCATTTCTCCGAAAGGTTATAGTGGCTTTTAAAAGTCAGGTTTGTTAAATGTAGTAAAGGTGAAACAGGTTGCAAAGAGTTGTTTTAAGCCAGATGACAATAACCAGCACACGAAGGAGAAAAACACTCATAAATGAGGGCCCTAATCAATGGGAAAACTTATAGCTCTCTAATGAAGTTTCTTGTGAAAAGAAGGGTGACACAAAGCCACCAAGACATGAATCATTCATGGGAAATATAAAAGATAAAAGATATCTGACAATGAGCAGAACCTTGTATAGAGTGTATAAAACAAGTTTCCCCTTCTTATTTTCTGCTTTAAAACGCACAATCTCCCACTCCCGGCGTTCTCTGTCCAGTCTATAGAGTTAAAATTGACCACTGCTCGTCCTGCGCCACTTCAAAGTAATTTAGTCCAGAACGGAAGGCTTGGCGCTTGGACAATCTTCATGGTGTGTTAAGATTTCTATGGCAATTGGCAAGCAAGACGTTCCCATCTGAATATGTCTCAAAGAAAGCCACTTATTGACACTAAGTTGGCTATCATCAAAGACTTCATCTTCCCTAGGCAAAATGTGGCCCTTGCAAATACTGTTTAAATCATCTGCCTTTGTTTTCCAGGCTAGGAGAATCTTTAAACACACAATTATTTGTAGTTTATGTATATAGTTTTCCCCATTCAGGATGCTCTTTGGTAAAGCTAATGCTCGAAAATCTAAAGTGCTTAGAGCTTGAGGGTGGGAATTATATTCTCTTAAGGAGTTGGAGATGGCCACACAAATGCCATAGTATTGGAGAACGGGAAAAGAGGGGGCCCAGTGCCTTGAAAGCTGGGCCCGACTATCTGCAGACATATTTGTATTGCAGTCTCATAAATGATGTCTTTCATTTTGGAGAAGTTTTTGGAGACCATTGTGGTTTTATCTATCACCTATCTATCCATGAAATGGGACAAGAGATGCTCCCCACCAGTGTTTTTTAATTCCAGCTTGGTTAGGAAACACAACTACTGGGGAGGAGGCAGGGGAGACAGTCTGGTTTCTCAAGTGATCACCTTCAGTCAGACAGAGGAAAGGACGGCTGATCATAAGGCAAACAAAACAATCCAGGTGCTTACCAGTACTTTCATCCCGGCACAGCCCTACCACTTGTACCAAAACAGGACTCATGACCACGGAAACCTCCCAGGTCTGGAGGGACGCCAAAGGAGACCCAAGGTGAAACCGCCCTGTCCCTGGGGTTGCCAGCACACTTCCCCTCCCGGAACAAAAACACACAGAAACTCACTCCCCACGCCCACGAACAAACACCCCCGAGCACACAATGCAAGTGCCTCATCAGGCAGGAGGAAGTTCAAAGGCAGGCATGTTTTTTGAAATTCAAACTACTGCTTTTATGGTATATCCACGCAGAGCGTCAGGATTGCTACGGCAATGGGCAGGGCCAGGCGGGTCGCTGGTAGAGGGTCCACTGCGACTGGAGACACTTGTTAACATACAGTTGCAGTGACCTTTACTTTCATGCCAAGTTAGTTCTGTCAGTTTTCACCATCAGAAATATTTATATATATATGTATGTGTATATATCTATATACACACACACACATTTTTTTCTCACTTTTTTGTTAGGATTCTCCCATAGAACCTCCCGGGTTGAGAGAAAGGAGAGAATGAAGAAAGAGGGAGAGAAAGCCAGTCGGGTGGGGAGTGGATGATATCCGAAGGGTGGGGGGAGAGGGGCGCCAGAGCCCCAGTTCCTCTTCCTTCTCTCCCCACCTAAGTACTTTTATTTGCAGAGCGATTGTTCTTTGTTTATTTAATACAAGTACTGTGTGAATGGTGAAAAATAAACACGATGAAAAATAACCAAACAGATGATTCCTCCGAGTGAAAAAGCCCGGACTTAATAAAAGTGCGAAGCAGTCACCGCTGAATGAGAAACCCTTTGAAGTGGAACTTATTATAGGAGGAATACTTTGGGGTTGCCTTAACGACGCCGCTGAATCGAAAGCGCTCGCCTTTGTCAGCGATTTGTTCTCCTTTGCTGGGGTGCCCGGAGAAATTACTTACATGGGCTGCCTTAACATGCAGCCTGCAAATCAGTAACTTTGCAGCTCAGACTTGCAGACGCCACTCGGCAACGGACAAAAAGAAGTCAGGGGGGAAACGCACCAACCTTTCCCGCCGCGTCTCTGGGCATGGGGGCGCACGGGCGTGTTGGGGGCGGCAGATAAGAAGTTGTATTACAACGGCCCCCCCTCACCGGGACGTCCCCCCGCCCCCGCCAGTGCGGGCTGGGGCCTCCGCCGCCGGGTCCTCTCTCCCGCCTGCAGGGGCGGCCCCGGCTCCTCCAGGGCCCTCCAGCGAGGGGCGCTCTCCGGCGCGCTGGCGCGGCGCAGGACTTTCCCAGCAGTCCAGGCCATATTTAATAAGGGTCGTTTATCACCCAGACTCTTTGAAGGGTCGCCTCCAGCCCTGTGCCCATTAGAAAGGCGGAGGTGACATTTAAACTCCGTTTTCAAGGATCGCGGGGGGATTTCATTGAAAAGGCAACTCGTTTGTCTTATGAGCCTGGAAACAACCCCCTTCTCGCTCCTTTTGACCACATGGCATAACTCAAAAACAATAGTTCAAAAGTGAAATGGCATCGTGGTGTTCACTCGGAGACAGGCCCCCATCTAGCACCAGAGAAAAGGGGTAGTCCGCAAGACAATGTGCTTTTTGTGTCCGACTCTGTCACAAGGATTGTGTTGTTTGCTTTGGAGGCTGCGCCTGTTATACTTTCCTGAAAGTGCTTGTGTTAAACAAGAGTTATAAGTCATCCAAAACAACAAACATTTTGATTTTCTTTGCCTAAAGGGCTTTCCCTGGCTATGGGCACCGTGAAAAAATAATGTCCTTGCTGAGAAAGGAACACCAGTAGTAGCATTACAAGCGGGCGCATTAAATATTGAATGACACGGGAAAAAGAGCTTGTCGAGGGGCACTCAGCCTTAAAGTCTTTCTTCAACTTTGTCTTCGGTGGCTGCTGGACTATTTAAGATGGTATTAATTAAGGCAGCTTCGGATGCCGCCGAGCCGGCCGGCCCCTCGGCCGCGCTCGGTCAATGGGCCTGTGCCCCCGCGTTCTGCTCTCGCGTTGGCTGAGGCGAGTGCAAATGTCACTTCTCATTTGGAGGCTGAAGAGAAGTGCACATCCTACATTAAGGGCAGCAGGGATGCAGTCAGCAGCAGGCGTTAAAGGAATACGAGGGACTGGGGTGAGGGCAGGGGAGGCGGGAACAAAATGGGAACAGCTGCCCCGGGCGGGGGAGGACAGTGAGCCCGTGTGCACCGCTTTTGGCACATTTTGGAGAGCGCCGCTAGCAGGCAAGGGCCACGCGGGACTCGCTGGGTTTGAATAACCCCCCTCTTTCGTCGTTGCTGCGTGGGGAAAATGAAAACTCCAGCCCAGCAAAAATCCATTAGGCAGTCTAGGGGGGCGTTATTTTACAACGGGACTCGCTTCTACAAAGACAGACAAAAGCTTGGTGCAAACAGGCGTCTTAACTGACTTCCTCCTCCCCCCTACGGTCCCTTCACAGATCACAAACAAATAAAGCCCCAAGGACCTCAGCCAAGGATCTCCAGATCCAATTTTACAGACGGCGAAACTGAGACCTCAAGCAAGACTTAAAAAAAAACAAAAAAAGATTTTTGTCAATATTCCCTGAGGAGTCAGAGGTTGAGACCGTCACTGAGACCAAAGACTGAGGCAGGACTACAGTTCTGTTTAAAGTCGCCAACAAGCACGCCAAAATATCCCCTCCTCCTCCTTCTCCCCAGTTGCAAGTGTTTGATTCAAAATCAAATGGAAATTGGTTTCAGCAGTTGAAAATTCCTCACATGAAAAAGGAATGAAGCTTACTGCCAACTAACTGTGGCATAAACGAAACGCATGCTTTAAGAAACTCTGTTAACTATCAATTCTTGATGAAGAGAGACAAGATTTGGCTGGGCAGAGGGGGCAGGGCATCCTGGCAGATTGATTTTTGCAGCCAGAAGTCCCACAGGCGCCCCCGTCTCCCGATGTGGAGTTCCAGCTGGACACGGGCCTTCCGTTTTGCCACAAGGCCCCTTGTAGGTGGGGGGAGATGCAGTCAAATTCTCTTTCCCCTCCCCATGTGTTTGTATATGTGTGAGAAAGTGACTTGGACCCTTGCTGTCACGGGTACAGGGTTTAGCACCTTTGACTCTAGATGCATTTGCAATGTCTGTTTCTCCATCTTCAGATGTGTCCCCTTAGGGCTCCCTCCAGACTTTTGAATAAGGGGCCGTCATGTTTCCCACGAAGAGCCAAGCTGCAGGAGAAGTAGTCCCTACTCTTCCTGCAGATTTGGGATCTGCGCGCGATGGGTGGCAGGAGAGCTCGGATCCAGTCGGCCTTGAGATGCGAGCCTGGGGCCCTACTCCCCATTGGCAGCTGGTGGCGTAGCTCCAGGGCCAAGGAATGCCTGGCCGGTCAAGACGCGGCACGAGGTGGGCGGTGGGGAGAGCTAAAGAGGCCCGCGCCAGAACAGCTCACTCCCGCAAAACCTAGCACTGGAGTTCTCAGGCCCAACAGCCTACCTGAGTGATCTCCTTTGCACATCTTTCCTCATTCCTCTTCTCTGTTCTCCCTACCTCTATACTATTTTGCATGCACAGGCCCCAGGTAAGGGATGCAGAAAGATGGCCTTTTGGCCTTGAACGCACGCTCGCGCTTGTGCATACACACTCGCGCACAACTCAGCCCCCTCAGCCCCTCCCCAGCCAGCGCACTGGGCACACGCTCGGGCTCCAGGCACCTTGCCAAGAGCGCGCGAGCACCCTGCGTGGCACACTGGCTGAAGTTCCTGCACCAAGTGGCGGGGGTGGAGTGAGGAGGGAGGGGTGGGCGGCGGTGCACGCCGCCGACTGCTGGCGGTGCGCACAAGTTCAGTGCTCAACTTCCCGCTCTTAACGAGACCCGAGATCCCTTTGGAGAGGCCCTCGGGAGCTGGCGGCGGGGCTGGGAGTGGCGTGGGTAAGCTGGCCGGCGCGGGGCGCGGGCGGCGGGGCACAAGGGCGCGACAGGAGGAGGGCTTGAGGGTGCCCGCGCCGACCGGGTGCTCCGAGAAGTCAGCGCGAGCAGCTGTGACTTCACCTATTAGCCCCGATGTCTTTCCGAGGAGCCTGGTGGAGTTAAACAGCCCACAATGGGCGCTCTGGGGCGCCTCTAGCCTGACCTCCACTGGGTTTAATAGTTTCATAGGAACTTCATTAAATCAATTACTTAGTGAGCACATCATCATTTATTTGTAATTAGCGGCGAGAAGCGCGTTCTCTCCCCCAGCCAGCGGCCCGGGTCCCAGCGGGGTTGACGAGTTGTGCAAGCACTTTTGTTTGCTCGAGTGTTGACTCCCGGCATTATTCGGCCAGGGTAATCTTTACGTCTCAATCCAACATTCAGGGGGTGAAAGGAAAACAAACAGGGCGCAGGCCGGAGGCCAGCCCTGCGCTCGCAGCTGCCCCAGAACTCGGCCCTGGCGGGCGCGCAGGACACATCTGCGCGGTCCCCGCTCCTCCCCGGCGGAAGGGGCGAGGACGCCACCGGGGCAGAGGGGCAGGAGCCAGGGGCACCCCGAAGGGAAGTGGCGAAGGAAAAGAAGAAGGACCGAAAGGAGGAAACCAGGAGCAGGAATACCCGGCCTGCAAAGCGAGCACAAAAGGAAAACGTCCAGGCTCGTGCACGTGTCGGGCGGCGTTGGAGGGGGAATGCATGTGTGTGTGTGCGCGCTGGAAGTGCGTGAAATCACATCCATTTCAGCTGCCCCGGGGGCTGGGCGGAGAGAGGGGAGCAGGAGCGGGAGGTGCCGGCCTGGCGTGCGCGGAGGCAGCTCGCTGGGTGTCCGGGCTGCAAAAGTGCTTTAATATGGGGGCTGTAGCCCCGGGCGCAGCTCCATTGCGGCCCACAAATTACTAGCGAGTGGTTAGCGAGGAGGGGGTAGTTGCTGCAAGCCGGGCCAGACCCTGCGCGTGCGGAGCCACGCGAGTAATGGCTCCGCGAGGAGTCGTGATTCCTTTCGAGTGCAATCATCTTTCCCCACACGCTGCAGCGCCAGCCAAATACCGTGCAGATTCAAGGAGTTTTGGTTCCCCGGGCCAGAAACAAGGGCGACACACCCTGCGTCCTTGCCCCAGCCCTTATTTCCGCTCCAAGTTGGAAAGTCCTTCCAGCACAGGAAACGCGCAACTTCTGCGGGCTATCCCAGATCAGGAAATGGAGGGGGTCGGGGGAGGAGAGGGTCCTTGGTGATCCGGTCCGGTTCCCTCAGGAGCAGGCGAGTGGGAGCAACTGTGAGGTTATGAAAAGCCTGAGGGGACGTACACTCCGAGAGTGGGCTTCCGGAAGAAACAGTGGTCCCAAGGGATCTTTGAGGTCAGTCTCTCTGGATGGGTGTTTGAGGACCGGGTTCTGAATTTCTGCACTGGGTTTTTATGGCCGGGCCTGGCTGATTTGGGATAATCCTTGCAGTGGGCGTGTTGATTTTCTGACCAGTGGTTTCAGTGCAGACTGAATCAGTGTTTGAAGCGTTTGTACTCCAGTGGGCCCGAGGAGGGCCTGGCACTGCTGTGAGTGCCTGAGTGGCGAGGCAGGGAGAAGGCCGAGGTGTGGCCCCTAGGCCGCTGTTGCTGTGTCTGGTGCACATGAGTGTGAGGGTGGTCGTGCTCCTGGGAGTGGTAGCTTAGCTGCTTAGGGGCCCTGACACGGGCTTTGCTGAGGGCTCCGGTCCGGGAGCCAATGTTGTAACAATGCTTTGGGCTCTCAGGAGGGTGTCGTGAGCCTCCAGCTTCCTCGGTCACCCAGCCCTCCCTGTTTCTCCTTTTCCTCAGGTCTCACCATCCTACACTCATTCTGTTCCTCTGTTTACCCTTTTTTTCTGCAGAGCTGACTCCCAGCTCACTTGGCTCTCTGCCCCAGTGTCTTAGGTGTCCTTTGCCTGTGGGACATTAGGATGAGAAAGAGGCAGGGGGTTTCTGGGATCCTATTTCAAAATAGGCTTCCCTCTAGTGCCCTTGAATTGCAGAGATCTGGCTCAGATGCCCGCTGCTGCTAGCCCAGCGCATGGTCTAAGGACTTCGGTCAGCCTGAAGAATAGCAAATGGGTCCAGACAAGGACCATCAACCAGCCAGTCAACAATCTGGGAGAAGCAGCTTTTAAAATATAAAAAACACCTGTTAACTTTGCATCCCTCAACCCCCATTCTCAGTGAGTCCAGCTGAAGTAGTTAAAATGGTCAGGCTTCCAGAAGAATTACCAGGGAAAGAATATCTATGTGCATAAAGCAAATATGATTTTCTTAGAAATATCTGGGACCCAAACATTGTAAACACAAGTACTCCTTCGAGTCTGTTGTACACATTTCCGCTCCCGCATATGGAATACATACGCATATTAAATATATATTGATCAGACAGGTCTACACACACACACAATTATAGTACATCTAAATCCTACCTTACAAATTATCAAGGCCTACAGATCCTGGAGCTAACCAAATTTAGGACAGCCTTGAAGGGAGCAGGACTAAGAAAGACTACATTTAAAATAACATCGAAGTGTGATTCACCCCTGACTTCTTTCTCCACTCCTCCTCCTCCCCCCCACCTCCTACGCCGTTTAATAAAATAACAACCTTTGGGGAAAGGAAGGGAAGTCAGGGAAGCATTTTATGGGCTGGCAGGGAATTTGTTGAAGTGGTTGATTTAGAAAATCTGGATGCTGACTGTTAAGTTTGCTTAGTGAAATTCAGATCATGAGGATCTCCCCGCAATCTAAGTCCTAACAGCTTTTAACCCATTACCTGGTTCTGTTCTGATCATTAATCACACACTGTTCTGATTCCGCCTCATTGGGCTGCACGTCCCTGGGCAGCCTGACCCGAGGCCCTCCCAGCATCAGCCTGTGCTCTGCTCCCCACGTCTGGTCAGTGGAGCTCCCCCTGCAGGGTGGGTGGGACCCTTCCAGCCCTATCCTCTTATTGACAGGGGTCTTTGCCACTGGGCCCACCTGTCTGAAAACTAGCAGGCGTCATGCTTGCAGACTGTCCAACTCTCTGTATGGCTCTGATTGGGCTTCTCCTGTCACCAGCTGTGGGTTTCATCCTCCTGACCTGGCATGGAGAAGAAAGTCTGCCAGTGACATATTCCTGACTCAAAGCTGGGCAGAAACCCATGCAACGGGACCCCAGAGTTCTCTGCAACCTGGTCTTGGATAATGACGTGGATAAGGGAAATTTAAGGGATGGCCCAGGGGAGACTTGGAATGGAAGAGAATGTGCCAATGTTTGTCCCCTTTCAGGGGCAAGGGCAGAGGTTTGACTGCTCTGGCCACTTCTTAAATAAACTGACCCAAAGAGCAAGCATCGGAAGAACCTGTGGCCTAGGGCAAGTGTCTGTTGTATTCCTGAGAGAAACTTCTGGGTTCTGCTGGGCCACCCCTCTGTGCCCTCAGACCCAACAGCATTGGTGGATCCCCACTTTATCCCTGTGAGGGATAAAATCATGAAGTGATTCTAGGCCAGCTGTCCACAGGGAGGAAGAACTCCGAGAGACGGAGAGGTGAGTCCAGGAAAACCGCCGCAATTTAGCTGGGACCACCCTCCCTTCCCTCTATGATTTCTAGCCCATGACTGTCTGGATGCTTTATAGATCCACACCATAAAGCAAAGGGCTGGAGTGGTCCAGAGACAGCAGTGTGCCTTCAAAGAACTTTAGTGTCCTTGACCCCTGACAAGGAGATTGGAGTATTTATTTTCTCAGACTTTTCCAAGCTGAATGATGCTTGTTCGGAAGGAAGCAGAGAAGTTGCGTCATGAAAAGTATCATTCTTGGTTCTTTAAGTTCCTTTTTAAGATTGGAAGGGAGTTTTAATAGGAAGGTTTCCCTGGGCTCATGGGTGTCTGGGGAAGGGTGGCACAAAACTTCCTGGGTCCTAGGCTGGGCCGAGCGAGTGTCAGCTCCAGGGCCCTGGGGGCAGAGCTGTGGGCCCTGTGCCAGGGACACAGGAGGAGAGGACGTGGGAAGTTGTAGAGAAGCCTAATATCCATTGCTCATAGGTTCTTCCCCACCACTTGAAAGACTGTGGTGAAATATATATAACATAAAATTTACCATTTCAACCTCTTTGTTTTTTTTAGCAATGGAGTCTTGCTATGTTGCCCAGGCTGACCTCAAACTCCTGGGCTTACGCGATACTCTTGCCTCAGCCTCCCAAGTAGCTGGGACTGTAGGCTCACACCACTGTGCATGGCTTTAACGATTTTTAAGTGTACAATTCAGTGGCATGAGTACATTCACATGGTTTTGCAACCATCACTACTATCTATTTCCAGAACACTTCATCCTCCCAAACTGAATCTCTGTACCCATGAAACAACAGTTCCCCATTCCTTCTCCCCCAGCCCCTGGCAACCACTGTTCTACTTTCTGTCTCTGAATGCGACTACTCTAGGTGCCTCATATAAATGGGATCATACAGTGTTGGTCCTTTTGTGCCTGCTCGCTTCACTTAGCATAATGCCCTCCAGGTGCATCCATGCTGTAGTGTGCATCAGAACTCCATTCCTTTCTCTTTTTTTCTTTCTTTCTTGTGTAGGCCTTAGCAGTACTGAGCCCATTGGACAGTACATGTAACCCCAAGTAAAGGATGGTTAGCACTTCGTTCCTTTTTATGGCTGAATAATATTCCCTTGCGTGGACAGACCACATTTTGTTTATCTTTTCTTCTTTTCATGGACACTTGGGTAGTTTCTACCTTTTGGCTACTGTGAATAGGGCTGCTATGAACATCGGTGTGCTTACATGCTTTTATATGTACATGTGTACCTATATAATATACTTTTTATGAACCTATTTAAAACACTTTAAAGAGGAGTTTCAGCCAAGCATTTAGAATATCAGATTTCTGACTTGGATCTGGCTTTCTGAGGTCAGCAAAGTGCAGCCGGAATTCAAGTGAGAGCCAAACCATTGTCTTACAGTTCCATAGCTTTCGCATCTTTGCCTGTGTATGTGAGTGTGTGTGTGTGTGTGTGTGTGTGTGTGTGTGTGTGTGTGTTCAGACCTACCCAATGCTCCCGCTTCGGAGGAACTATTAACACATTAATATTATCAATAGCAGGCAGTGCCTGAGCCATTAGGGATTTATGAAAACATCTGAAGCAAGTCGTTTCAAAGCGCTGATTTGTTTTATAGTCAGTATTACATTTTATGACAGGCTCTTTTGCCAGCAAAATGAGCACATAAGCATCATGCACAGCTCAGTAGACGGAAACTGGTGCCCTGTGCCGCCCTGCAAATTTGTGTTCTGGATCCCTTGGGAAGCTTCTGCAATTTGCAGACAACTACTGACCCTTTGCTGAAGGGTCGCCCCGAACTAGACAGGAGTATGCCCCGCTTCCGTTTTTAGCAGTAGAAAAAAAACCCAAAAAACTATAGCTCCTTTCCCTTTTCTGTCATTTTTCTCAAACTGAGAACACAGTAAGAATGCCAGTACCCAGTAGACCAAGGCCAAACATTTCCTGGCCATTTCTGCTTTTTTGTTGTGATTTTTTCCCCCTGATTTTCCAGAGTTTCACAGAGGCAAATTCTCTGGTTCTGGATAAAGTAGTTTCAATCCTCTTGGGAACAGTTGTGCCTAAGGGAAGGGACTGACAGGCCACTTGGGGAAGGTGGATATGTGATTCCCAGCCGCCGGACCTCGGTGGTGTGGAGGGGAAAACACCCCCCAACCTTGCCTTACCAGGCCTGGGATTTGTGGGGGCCCCCAGGCCCTTCTCTCTGGGATGAGAGATAGTGCTGGAAAGTTCCTTCTCAACATCCCCAGCGAGCAGGGTTTGTAATATTTTACAGCAGCTGTTTCACATTTCCCTACCTAGTTATTAGACACGAAAGGGAGTAAATTAAAATGGCAAAGTAAAATGAAATAAAAGGCGTCTTTTCTTTCTGTAAAGAGACAACACCTAATTAAGGAATATTTGAATCCCACAAAAATGCAGACTCTCATGGGTGACATAAAACTTCTCCTTTTAAATCAGGAACAAAACCCAGAAAATTAGGGACAGGCCCAAGAGGTAGTCCTTTAAAACAAAAAGCTCCCTCCTCTTGAGACTTTTGACTTTTTTTCCCCCTTCCTTTTTTCCTCTTCCACAGTCCTGGGGGAGCATTAAACTCAAAGGACTCCTTTCAGCTGGAGTTTTCTGGGCTGCGGCCAGGAGGCCAGACAGCCAGTTCTCTCCCCTCCTGCCAGTGGCCAGAGCCTTGTTTTCTTCTCCCCCAGCCGCTCCCCTCCCCCACAGGGTCTTTTCGGTCCCCCTCTCCTTCCATCCCAGTTTCTCTCTTTTGTCCCCTCCCCACGCTGGCTTTTTTTTGGGACGTTTTCTCTAGCTCCCTCTGGTTCTCGTCCACCTGTCTTCTAGTGCCTTATGCTGCAGAGCTGAGCGAGTGGGGCCTTCTTTGTTTTTCTCCTAGGCTCTTAGCTTGTTCTTGACCAGAAGATACGAGAAGCTTTGGCTTCCTTCAGCTTGATTCCACTTTGGGTTCCAAATTCAGTCCTTCCCAGCGCTGGCTGTGCCAGACCTTACAGGGAGGCCACCTTCCTTGGGTCTTGGGGCTCAGCCATTGTTGTTGACGATGACCTTACATAGGAACTCGCTCCTGGGGCACCTGCCAGGAGTAAAACTCAATAAATGTGAGGGAGAGAGAAGCTGTCTTAGCTCAGGCAGGAACCTGCCCTCACCTCAGTTCTGCGAGGGCCGGGCCCCCCAGGAGGAATAAAAAGCCAGGCCGTGGGTGAGCAGGGTTCTTGCTATGAGTGGTGCTCAGTTCATTCAGTTTCCCTTTTTAAATTTTTTTTTTAGGAGAGTATCATTCTTGCTGTTTAGTCTTATAATTGGGAGGAAAGAAAAGAAAGTCGGGATGAGGCTAAAAAAATATGGAATGACGTATGTTGAAATAGCCACAAATTAAAGAAATTCTTAGAAACAGCTTGCCCCGATCTTGCCTTTCTGGGATTTTCTTTCCTTTTTTTTTTTTTTAACTGTTGATGGCTTGAAAGTCCTGCAGAATTTTTCCCAACATCACAATGCAGAGGATGGAGCCAGAGATTCCCAGATTCCTGCTTATTAGACTAAACAGTAAAAGGAAATCATTTTTTTCCTTTGGAGAAGTAAGGAGAGGCTATTTTGTTGGCATTTCCTTTTGGGGATGGATCCTGTGTCTGGCTTTGCTTTTTCAAAGGGCAGATCCAGATACCACCAAGTGGTGCGGAGAAGAAGCAAGGGCTGCTCTTCCTGATGTGCTGGAGCAACGGGCCTGAGCCCCACCTTCAGCCACTGCCCTGCTTCCCTTCTCTGAGACTGGTAGGTAGGAAAAAGCTTTCAAATTTCTCTCTTTCTTTTCATTTACGTTAAAATGCACATAATGCTTCTGAGTGAAGGCTTCAATGACTTTGAGAAAAAGAATCATAGGATGATAATAATATCCGTATTATACCTACCTAACACTTTAAGGGGGGCTTCCCTCTGCGGTGCAGGATGTTTAGTGGCATCCCTGGCCTCTGCCTCTTAGATGCTACTAGCAACTCCCTCCCCTCCAAACTGTGACAATCAGAAATGTCTCCAGACATTGCCAGATGTCCTGTGAGAGGCAAAACCACCTGTGATTGAAAGCCCCTGAGTGAGAGGTCCGCAAGGATGGCCAGTGTGGAGGCTGGACTTGGACCCTGTTGGGAGTTTCGATGTGCTTGTAGGGCCAGGGAAAGCCCCTGGAGAGGTTTAAGCTGGGGCATGTTGGAATTTGATTTTTTTTGGTGGGGGCGTGTCTGGCTGTTGTGGGGGGTGGGGAGCGGGCAAGAGTGGGAACCGGAAGTCCTAGGAATAGGCCACTGCAGGGGTCCAGGCGATATAGGGACGGGGAAGGCGCACAGATGCAGGCCGAATTTCAAGTGACTAGCTGACAGCACCTGCTCTGTCCACAGCACGAGCTGAGGAGGGAAGGATCGAGGAAGTGACTGGTGATTTGACCTCAGCCACTGGGTGGGTGGAGGTGCCGTGAGGAAGGGCAGGAGCCGGTTTGGGACAGGAAGTCAGGTGGAGGTGCCAGGTAGACAGGAGGGTATAAAATCCTGGGGACCCAGGGAGAGGCGAGGGCTAGAGATGTAAGTTTGGAAGCTTTGGGTATATTGGTCTTTATTGGTGTTTAAAACCACAAGACTGAATGAGATCACCTAGGGGGATTGTGTGACAAGAGCAGGATTCCAGAAGAGTCCTGGAGACATTTTAGCAGGTGGAGGAGGGCCAGAGGAGACCCAGAAAGAGCTCTCGGTGAGGCAGGAGGTCAGCTAGGAAAGGGTGGTGTCATGAGAGTCAAAAGTGTGTCAAGAAATTGGGGGACATGGGGCTCAGGGATGACGTCTGTATGGATGCTCTGTGGGTGGGTGGGGGCGGAAGGCTGGCTGGGAGGCAAGAGGGATGAACCTTCATGCTGTGCCCAGGAGGGCGGCAAGGGGCAGAGCCCAGGCAGGAGCAGGAGGGACACGGGCACGGGAGCGTTTGTGCGCTGGTCCGAGCGGCCTGGCGGGGCAGGGGAGGCAGGGAAGAGATGCAGGAGGTTGCTGGCGCTGGGGCAGGAGAGAATAGCACAGGCGCACAGGCCTGCAGCACCATGGGGTCAGAGCCCGTGTCGAGGGGCAGGGGTTTAAACATTTTTTGCTGTTGTGGTAAAATATATATATAACATGAAATTTGCATTTGAACTCTTTTTAAGTGTGCAATTCAGTGGCATTAATTGCATTCACAATACTGTATGACCACACTGTACTACTTTCAAAACTTTTTCATTACCCTAAAGCAAGACACTCTGTCACTGTTAGGCACTCATTTCCTATTCCCTGTCCCCCTCCTTGAGGGGCTGGCTTTTGATAAGATCAGGACACTTCCTCCCTAATAGCAGGAGGGGAGGGCACAGCCCAAGGCTCAAGGGAGCTTCTGTCTAATTGCTCGAATTTTCTCAGTGAAGCCTAGGGTGAGGAAAGGGATGAGGGTGTAGGAGGGAGAGAGGAGAAAGGGTGAAATAGTCACTTAGAGAACAGGGAAGTGGAGAAGCATGTTAGGATTGATGGCCAGGAGGGCCAAATGTCCACTTGCTATTTGTACACTTGAAATTAAAATGAGACCAGCAGGGGCCGGGTGCGGTGGCTCACGCCTGTAATCCTAGCACTCTGGGAGGCTGAGGCCGGCGGATCGTTTGAGCTCAGGAGTTCGAGACCAGCCTGAGACCAGCCCGAGCAAGAGCGAGACCCCGTCTCTAGTAAAAATAGAAAGAAATTGGCCAAATAACTAAAAATAGAAAAAATTAACCGGGCATGGTGGCGCATGCCTGTAGTCCCAGATACCTGGGAGGCTGAGGCAGGAGGCTCGCTTGAGCCCAGGAGTTTGAGGTTGCTGTGAGCTAGGCTGACGCCATGGCACTCACTCTAGCCCGGGCAGCAAAAGCAAGACTCTGTCTCAAAAAAAAAAAAAAAAAAAAAAAAAAGAGAGAGACCAGCCAACGATGTTGAGTGGTTTGTTGTTTCTTTTGGGGTTTCTTTCAGAGACAGGGTCTCGTTCTGTCACTCAGGCTGCAGCATAGTGGTGCAATCATAGCTCACTGCAGCCTCCAACTCCTGGGCTGAAGGGATCCTCCCGCCTCAGCCTCCCCAGTAGCTAGGACTACAGGTGTGCATCACCGTACCCAGCTAATTTTTAAATTTTTTGTAGAAATGGGGTCTCGATAATGTTGGCTAGGCTGGTATTTTGTTTAACTTAAAAAATTGTGGTAAGCCGGGCGCGGTGGCTCACGCCTGTAATCCTAGCACTTTGGGAGGCCGAGGCGGGCAGATCGTCCTGAGCTCAGGAGTTCGAGACCAGCCTGAGCAACAGCGAGACCCCGTCTCTGCCAAAAATAGAAAGAAATTAATCGGACAGCTAAAAATATATATAGAAAAAATTAGCCGGGCATGGTGGCGCATGCCT
>RJWJ010006212.1:0-63596 GCA_004363605.1 Indri indri
CTGTCTCAGCCTCCCGAGTAGCTGGGACTACAGGCATGCGCCACCATGCCCGGCTAATTTTTTTTTTTCTGTATATATTTTTAGCTGTCCAATTAATTTCTTTCTATTTTTTGGTAGAGACGGGGTCTCGCTCTTGCTCAGGCTGGTCTTGAACTCCTGAGCTCAGAACAATCCGCCCGCCTCGGCCTCCCAGAGTGCTAGGATTACAGGCGTGAGCCACCGCGCCCGGCCCTGGAAAACTTTTTAAATAGATCTTCAGTAAGCAGATGGTCAAATTTAATAAATAAAAATACAGGATGCCAGTTGAGTTTGAACTTCAGATGAACAACAAATTTTTTGTGTAAGTATATACATGAAATATTTAGAACATATTTATACTAAATTATTCATTGCTTCTCTGAAATTCAAATTCAACTGGGCATTCTGTATTTTGTCTGGCAACACTACCAGTAAGAAAGCAGGGAGGGAGAGCAGAAGGGGAGAAATCAAGGATTACCTAAATAAGAGCAACTTCATTTGCATTTGCTAGTTTTTGCTTCTCATCCTTTGCTAAGTTTTCTAAAATGAATATTCATTTTAATATTTAAAATATTCATTTTAAAATAAGAAAACATTAAATATAGGCTAGTCTATCATCTTATTTTAACAGAAATAAGTATAAAAGGCAAACTTAAAATAGGCATTTGCAATTTTTGTTCCCTAGGATCCATTTGCTCATCTTCTGGTAACAGCACTCTCCCACCCTCCAGCACTCTCTGTGAAGATAGGATGGGTCAGGGCAGCACATAATTTGGACCTAAGCCAATCAAGACTCTTTATCCCCCTGACCACAAGTATTGGTTCAGAGGTACACACTGTAATCAAAGGTGAAACGTATGATGTTTATTCAAACCACTGTGAGAGAGATGGAGCCACAAGTCTAGAAATGCTGCACAAGTCATAATTCAGAATCCTCATTTTCATCTCCACAGAAAGTCTGAGACAGAAGCCAACCAGAGGATAGCTGAGTTGAAAGATGGGCGATAATGTGTCCTAGTGACATTGGTTAGATACCTGAAGCCAGCTGTACCTGAAGCTAGCACTGGTATTTCTATTGTAAGAGCCAAAAAACTAACTTTTGCCAATTTAAACCATTTTAGTCTGTCTCTTCCAGTAGAAATAGCTCTAAAATATCCAAACCTATGGCCAATTAAGGATACAAAGAGGAGACAAAGGAGAAAAATAAAGAGAGAAAAAAAGAAGAGTTTGGTAGATTAGAGACCTACTCAACTCTGGAAGATAGTTGGAGAAGAGGCCTTCAGTAAAGATACAAAGAATAGGGAATAGAGAAGAAAAGGAAAGTAACCTAGCCAAAGTGAGAGAAAGAAGAACCCACACCAAGAAACACAATACCCTACAGAGAAACAACGAAAGCATGGGAACACAGACCAAAGACAGAAAGGACATTCAAGAATTAGCATTCCCATCTTATGGACTTTCTGAGATTTTTACCAAATACCAATAAATCAGGTTTTATTTTCATAACCCTAAGGATAAATAAAGACAGTCTTCATGGGTCATGGGTCAAATGAAACCAAAGGCTCCCTAGACGGAGTTTGCACATATTGTCTGTATCTAATAGTATCTAATAGATCCCACCCAATGTGGCCCTATCCTAGAGTCTTTTATCTTTATCCTTTGTGCTATTTATCTTTGATCCATCCATATCCAAGAAAGAAAGGCCAGTCTGACAACCTAGCCTCATCTCAACCTACCCTAACAGCTAATGAATATTATCATTGTATACATGGGATGTTGGACTAAGTGTTCTGAATCCATTATCTTATGATGTTAGTTTCCCAGCCAAGGCAGGGGGGATGAAGAAACTGAAGCATAAAGAGAATAAGTAATTGGCCCAAGGTCACAGATCTGGTAAGTGGTGGAGCCAAAATTCAAATGCTAAACTCCATGCCTTCGATACTTTCATCTACTGTATACCCTGAAAAGAATTTTTGGTTCCTCTGGCCATGGCTTCTTACATTCTTTATAAAATTGAGACATTTCAGCCTTATGTCAATTTCAAAAATGCTAAATTTCACCTACTTAGGATTTCTGGAATCTTCCCTAATTATCCAAATTTTGTCAGCCAAAGTCCTTTTCTAGAAGTTTCCTGATTTCCCCATAATGAAAAAAGGAACATTCAATTCTACAATAACTTTATTCTCCAATATTAGCCAGTATCTATAGAAGAGACAGAAATCTGTGGTATTTAAAAAATGACAGTATATACAAACAGTAATTCTAGTAGGATATAGTAAAAACTAGTAACAAAGGTTACTGGGGGTAGGATTTAGAGACTGAAGTTCAGGGGTACATAATAGACTTTTCACTAAAGAATATTCTGTGCTGTTTGAATATTTTACATGTACATACATTACTTTTATTTTTAAAAATTAATTTTTAAAAAGATATTAGAAAAGAGTTTCAATGGACATAAACATCTTTAACACAACTGAATGCTATGAAAAAAATTACCTTGCAGAGAAGAAAGGAGGCACAAGAACCTCTGAACTACCTCTTCCTTCAGAAAGTTTTTATGCAATAACTGGTCTCCTGAGTTCATGTATTTCACCAGCTGCTCCGAGGCCTTTCTGAAAACGTCGCTATCACAAGTGGGCCCATCGCCACTGCTGAGTCCTACAAAACAGTACCAGGTGATGCTTCCAAATACAGAAATTGCAGCTGCAGTAGATCGCAAAAATAACCACAATTCTTCACCCCTCCAGGTATCCACATGCTTTGCAATGTGACTTTGCTGCTCCTCCCATCAAGAAGTGATTTTGGCTTGGCTTCATAACTTGCTATGAGCAACAAAATGCAGTAGATGTGATTTTGTGCTAAGAAGCCTTGTATAGGTCTATTGGCTCTCTTGAGACACTGGCCTCTACCATGTGAACAAGTCTATAGTATGCTGAGCAATAAAAGACAATATAGAACAAAGAGAAATCAGCCTGGGTGTCCAAACCGAGGCTGCATAAAAGTGAAAGAACCCAGCAAAGACTGCAGACACTTGAGGGAGTTCAGGTAAGGTCATAGAACAGCCCAGACAAAATTGCTGACCTGCAAGATCACAAGCTAAATAAATGCTTGTTGTCTTAAGCCACTAAATTTTGGAGTTATTTTGTTATTCAGCAATATATAATTGATAGAACAATTCAGGAAGTGACAGCAGGAAGACAGCTTAACGCAATGGCAACATCCAACTACGTGCCAGACTCCCAAACTTCTAGGGCTTATAGGCAAGTGGAAAACGTCAAGTTAGTAAAGAGCCATCTCTCTGGCTAACAAAGGAAAAATAGTATCCCCTTGGTTCAATTTATTTAAGAAAGCAGTCATCTCATGATGAGAAAACATCTACTGATGAAGTGTTAAAAAAGGACAAACTCTTCATTTGGTATCAGAGTATACACTCAAAAAGCATTCTTAGTTAAAATGGAATCTTACTGAAAAGATAGGGGAGTAAAACTGGATTATTTTTTTCCACACCAAATGAAAAGCACCTGGCCCACAGTTGAAGGGCTATCATGCTTGTGAAGAGATGAATGAACATCCAATGTCATGTTCTACCAGACTGAGAACACTTTAAAAGAGATGAACTTTGGAAAATGGGAAAGAAATTAAAAGTATCCTATCTTTATTCAGGTTCCCCAGCAGCAGACCCTAAGTCAAGGATTTGTGTGCAAGTAGTTTATTAAAAAGAGGAAGACCAGTAAGGGAGTAGGGTAAGTAGGATAGGGGTGGGGGAGGAAGCCAAGCAAGTGTGTGAGCTCCAGCAAAGTCCCACAGAGGGAGGCCTCAGCCTGATCCCACAGGGAAGCTCTGGAGTATGTCACACCTCATAGTTGTCCCCATGCAAGGCAAGGGAAATGGGCTTTCATATGAACTCAGTATCTATCAACCACTGACTACAGGCTGCTTTGGGAGAATGTAAATTACCAGGTACTTCTGGTTTGAAGGAGCATGAGCAACACAGTCTTTATAAGCCCAAAGACATTCCCTTGAGAACAAGCCTCAGGTGCTGGCTTTTCAAAGTGAAGGCACGCCAATTATTAGGGAGCACACAGAAATGGTAAAAGGGATCCAAGGAGATCCAGAAAGAGCTCCATTATCTGCTACATCTTCTGATACACATCTGATCACATTTCAACAAATCAAGTCAGAACAGCCAAAACATACACATACCCACTTCTGGGGCAAATATTCATGCTCTCTCTAATCAAGAGAGCTTCAGATGCCAGGCAGAAACAGGATTCACTATCACACTAACCTCCAAAGAGAAAATGATAATCATTTGGCAAAGGAAGACCCACATCACCTTAGCTGGAAGCTCACTCTGAGATGAAAAACATGTGTGGCATAACAATATCTGGCTTGTACTCTTGGACCGTGCCCTCCCACCTTCACCCTAAAATAACTATGAAGGCACAAAAAACAATGAAAACTCACGGTACAGAAGAAATAGTACCCTTGGTAAAGGAGATATCGAGCTTCAATATCAAGCTGATGGAAACTTGCTGCTTGTCTCCCTGCACCATGCCACCAAAAGCTTTTTGGAAATACCATTCTTCCCACAGGAAAATTAGTATAAAATCACATGAAAATGAATAGAAATGTACCAAGTACAAGAACACAGACAATTAGATGTAGCTGTATAATAAATACATGATTACATGGTTCAGACTAGTTAAGAAGGCAGTTACAGATCAGAGAAAGCCCCAAACATCAGGAAAGAAATCAAAGAATGATATAGAAGGAAAGTTGCTCAATACTGACAAATGGTATCCCTGGGAAGGAAGGCTGTGGGTGATTTATTTATTTCACTAAACTTTTTCTGGCTTTTTTTCTAAATTTCCTCTAAGCTTAATAAGAGACAAAAGAAACATCAGGATACAAAGTAGCTTATACATTATAATCACAGTTTTTTAAAAGATGACTATGTAAGTATTAAACAACAACAAAAGACTGAATAAAAATATGCCAAAGTGCAATTACAATAAATTTTGTTTTTATATAAAACTATATTTTTATAAATTTTCTACAATGATCCTACTTAGCAAATACCACAGGTCCTCGAATAACATTTCATTCAATGTCATCTTATTATAACATTGATGAGAAAACAAATCAATTCCCAGCAAAGGCCACTGTGTGGAGTTTGCACATTCTCCCCATAGTTGTGTGGGTTTTCTCTGGGGACTGTTTTCTCCTACATCCCAAAGATGTGCATGTTAGGTGAACTGGTGTGTCTAAATTGCCCCAGGATGAGTAAGTGTGCATGTGTGAGGGAAGGAGTCATATTTTCTAAGCATCCTTTCTGTTAGCATGTTCAGACTCTTGAGTATAAGCTAGAAAGTGATGGCACACAGAACAAACTTAGCTTGACAAGTGTGTGTGTCTTGAATATAGTTTCATCGTGTTTTTAAAACAATAAAAATCAAAAGGAAATGAAATCAGTATGTTAAAGAGATATCTGCATTCCCATGTACATTGCAGAATTATTCACAATAGCCAAGATATAGAATCAATCTAAGTATCCATCAGAGGATGAACGGATAAAGAAAATGTGGTGTGTGTATATATATATATAATATATATATAATATATACACACACACACACACACTGGATAGTATATATCCAGCCTTTAAAAAGAAGGAAATCTTTTCATCTGTGACAACATGGATGAGCCTGGAGGACGTTATGCTAAGTCAACTAAGCCAGGCACAGAAAGGCGAATACCACATCTTACTTGTATGTGGAATTGAAAAAAGTTGAACTTACAGAAACAGAAAGTAGAATGGTGGTTACCAGGGGCTAGGGGGGAGGATCAGGGAGATATCTGTCAAAGAATACAAAATTTCAGTTAGACAGGAGGAGTAAGTTCAAGAGATCTAATGAACATGGTGACTATAGTTAATAACAATGTATTGTATTCTTGAAAATTGCTAAGTAGATTCTAAATGTTCTCACCATAAAAAAATGAGAAGTATATGAGGTAACAGATATGTTAATTAGCTTGATTTAGCCATTCCACAATGTACCTGGAATAACATTCCTGGAGTAACTGGTCCTAAAGTCATCTTTGTTCAATGTCCTTTTGTTATAAACATTGATGTCCTGGCAATGTCTGTGTGGAGTTTGCACATACTCTCCTTGTCTGTGTGAGTTTTCTCTGATACTCTGGTTTCCTCTCACATCCCAAAGATGTACACATTAGGTGAATTGTTGTCTCAATTGTCCCAGTGTGAGTGAGTGTGGGGGTGAGTGTGCCCTGCAATGGGATGGCCTCCTGTCCAGGGCTGCTTCCTGCCTGGTACCCTTAGCTGCTGGTAGAGGCTCTGACTACCTAAAATCCTAAACTGGAATCGCTGGGTAAATAATTATCTTACTTGTTTGTATTAATCATTCTTAAATGTATGTATTGCTCATATTTATTTCAATGTTTAATATTAGAATTGTTTTGGTCTTCGTAAGTTTGGTAATGTTTTTGTGATAGGAAATATGCTTTAGGAACTTAACTCTTGTTTATTTATATCAGTTAGCTGATGATAAAACTGGTTTCATCATGTGTCATTTTGCTTAAAGTTACAGTTTCCAATTATCTATTGACATCTTTCTAGAAGAAGTTAAGTGAGAACTTACTATATATATAAGCAGATTTGACATTAAAAATTAAAAAGATCTATCTGGGCATGGTGGTTCTCACAAGAGGCTAAGGTAGGAGGATCACTTGAGCCCAGGTTCAAGGCTTCAGTGAGCTATGATCGTGCCACTGCACTCCAGTCTGGGTGACAAAGCAAGACCCCATCTCTTAAAAAAACAAAAAAAAGATCTTCAGAAGTTGCAACAGTGCTTGGAAGTATTAGAGAATAGAAACAAAGCATTTCAAAAAGAGAGATCTCATTTTCGCCCAAAATCTTCCTCTCAAGCTATAAAAGGCAAAACTCTTAAGTTTTATTACACACATTTTTATCAATATATCTATATACTCAACCCATTTTTATAAAAGAAAATAAAAATGTATAACCCTAAATGCATGTAATAAAACTAAATTGCAAAAATCACAATTTTTATAGTAGGTGGGTTTATAGAGAATTTTTTCCTATATTCATAAATTTTCTTAAAAAATAAAAATACTGGTTTTATAAAAAAAAAATGATGATGAACATCTTGTAAGCCAATACCCCATGACTGCATATACTGAAAATGAGCATGGCCCTGGTCCTGAGCACAGAACAGAAAGCAGCTAGCTCCCCAGTGAAGGACCAGAGAAAAGGATTCAGAGGCCTGGATTTGAGCACACTCTCGAAGAAAAGGCCAATCACTAGTGAATCAGAGAGAAGATCACAAACAATCGTGAAAAAAACAAAGGCTCCAATCTTACTGTTCTTGGTCCTAAGGAACAAGCTGAATAGCAACAACAGCTAAAGAAAGTGGACATGTTGCCATCTGGTGGTGACCATGAAAGGCGGGTAAAGACAGTTCTATAATCTTGACTATTTAGGATTAAAGCCTTGCTCCTCAAAGTGGTTCCTGGCATCCCATGGCAGCTGGTAAGAAATGCATAATCCCAGGTCTCATCCTGAACCTGCTGAATCAAAATGTACATTTTAAAAGGCTCCCAAATGATTTGTATGCATGTTAACTTGGGGAAGCACTGGTTTAGAGAAACAGCAGAAATCTTCAGCAAGATCCTTCATTTCTCAGGCTTTATTTCTCATCCAGACACCAAAAGTAGCCCTATCCAAAGAAATCAGCAAAATGGGGTATAGTTACCTTTAGGAAGAATCATGGGAGAAAGTATATTTTATCCTAGCCTATAAATTGGAATGTTCATTCATCTAGGCACAAAACAACCCACGTCCTAATGGTGCTGTACTCAGGAGCACAGATGTTAAAAAAAAAAATCATCAAGTCAGACTCCTTGGTCAAGAACAAGGGTACAAACCCGTAGTAGCAGCTCTTCCCAAAGATAATGCTTCCATGGGTCCCTTAAATGGATGAGAATGGGGAGGGATTAAGGTTCACAAAAACAAAATAGAGGCTGGATACTCTGGCTAACTCCTATAAACCTGGCACTATGGGAGGCCAAGGTGAGAGGATTGCTTGAGGCCAGGAGTTCAAGACCAGCCTGGGAAACATAGTGAGAGCCTATCGCTACCAAAAAATAAGGAAAAAAAAAAGTAGACCCACCTTCATTCCCATGGCTCAGGGCCCTCTCCTTTGACTTTCCTACTATCTTCTCAACTACTACTCTGGATAGAAGGACCTTTTAGGGGATAAGGTCTAAAACTACACTGTCCAATACAGTGACCACTAACTTAAAGTTAATTACAGAAAATTAAATTTCGGTTTCTCAGATGCACAAGCCTTACACATTTCAACTGCTGAACAGCTACATGTAAATAACAGCTATCATATCAGACAGAGTAGGTATAGAATATTTCCATCATCTCAGAAAATTATATTCCATAGAACTGGTCTAGAAAGATTCCCTAGCTCCACTTTAGGTTTTAAAGTTTGTGCAAGTTGCACAAAATCTTAGAAACAAAATGTATGCATATGACTCTATGTAGGTATAAAGGAACAGTGATATTCAGTATATAATTCCATTCAGAGATCACTACATACAGAGATCATCTTCAGAGACTGACTTCTACAAAGGCTCCACTGTTAAGAGTACTTTGGGAAATACAGGAAGATTCTATCTTGCTAGCCCTTCCTGATTAACTGTCATCCTCTTCTTTTTAGATTTTTATTAGTTCCTTTCACTTTTAACTCAATGTTTCTCTGCAGGCTGGTAATACTCCTCTAGCAAGAAAATCTTTGTGGTCAATGGTCTGGAAAACTTTAAAGTAATCGAACATTCAACAAGTCTACCATGGAGTATCCGGGGCTTTAGGCTTGACTGTACCCACGGCCATCACAGGCTCCCCAGTGAGCTGAATGACAAGCCTGGGACGATGCACATTCCTCTCCTGCATGCTTTTCTGCCAAGCAAGTGCAGCTGAACTCCAATGAGTAATAAGGGAACAAGCTGAGATTCTACAGAGTCTCTTCTCTTGGTTCTAAACTCAGGCTCCAGATTTAACTGGTGAAGAAGAGAGTAGAAGGGAGAGCAAGAACCCTGTCTCAGAAGATGAGGTGTTTTCTAGGATTAACAGATATCCAAAGATTCTACCATACGAGAAAACCAAAAAAATCAAAACTTTAAAAACTAAACAAAAATGAATGACTTATGCTAAAGACTGCAACACTAAAGAGAATATACACAGTATTTTAAGATTAAGATTAAAATTAATAAAATATAAATTTGCAAGCAAATCAGTCATTTTCTACCACTAACTAGTGGTCTTTTGTTGTTATTTTAAAACCTGGAGATTCACTGGCAAAGCAATCTGTTAATTTTGATTTCTCAATTTGTGGAAACCATCTAAAACTAAGATTACATGCACAAGCTCTCAGAAAGCATTTCACAATAGCTTATTAATAATATTACCTCACAGAAGAAATCACAAGTCCCTAAAACATGAGGTCGTTTACAAACTAAACATGGTATGTCATTCTTTAAAAGAACATCAAAAAAACAGAGGACTCTGCACATACATTTCCTCATTCTTATGGTCTCATGGAAATGACAGAATATATTTAAAATAAATAAATAAAATTAAAACATAAATGGGGGGATGGAGGGTGGGGAAGAAGTGTTTAAAAAGCAGCTTCCATGCCCAGCCTGTCAGACTGAATCCCCAGCCCAATACACATCCCCTACGGGCTGCCTTCAACTTGCTGCCCACTTGCCCATTCAAGGGAGGGAGTGTTTCCAGGGAAACATGTATAAATAACTGCAGGAAATGCACACTAACCACCTACTAAATATTAATCAACCTAGCCCTTCAATCATAAATACAAACCATCCAAAAATCAGAAGATAATTAGGGGAAAGCAATAGCACAAAAAAGAGACAAGAAGATGAGTCAACTAACTCCAAAAGTAACATAAATAATTTGGAGCAGAGAGGAGACAGTTTTTTTAATTCTCATTAATTTTCTTAAATGCAATTCAAGAAGATGTGGCAAATGTAAAACAAGAATAAGTTGCTACAGATAAGAAAAAATGAGAATAAGAAAGAGTTCTTAGAAATTAAAACTATGATTTGCCAAATTAAAAAATGCAGCAGTGGACAAGATGAACTGTAAAAGGAAAAGCTAAAGACCAAGTTAAAGACCTGAGAAGAAGAAAAGGAGATAAAGAATATTAGGAAGAAGTAGAGAGACGTGCTGTGAATTCAAGAAGCTCAACCATTTAATAGTAATGGCAAAGAGAGAAAAGAGCCACTGGAGGGGAACAAATAATAGAAGGTAACTTCCCTGAGCTAAGACAGATAGATTTAAAGGGATCAACAGGTACCAACCAAGAAGAATCTAGATACATCTAGATACATCCCTGGGAAATTTCAGAATTCCAAGGACAGAGAAAATCCTAGAAAGGAAAAAAAAAAATGAGACTAACATCTGACTTCTCATCAGTAGCAATGGGGGCTAGAAGACAATAAAACAATTTCTTCAAAGTTGTGAAGAACAAGATTTATTTGTGTATTTCATAAATATAAAATACCAAGGACTGATAAACACACTAAAAAAAGCTGCCATTAAACTATGACATGTCACTGATTGTAAAACACATTCCAGTTTCAAAGATGTTAAAATATGGAGGGAAATACAACTCACTATGGATGAAATACAATGCCTATGTTCAGATAAATTATCAATCAATATGAGGATAAAATAAAGACATTTTCAAAAACTCCTTAAGTCTACTATTCATACCTCATCCATAAAAAACTTACCTAAGTAGGTAATCTAGCAGATCGAGAAAGAAATCTACACAGATAACGTGAGCCACAAGAGTCATATATGTGTGTAACTATAGAAGCATAAAAATATCTATATGTTTCATTAAACTGGGATACTTAAAGGGTATGACATTTAAAGAGCAAGTTTTTGGGACATTTGGTGATTCTGTTCTGTAGGTCCAGTCATGTTCCTAGTTGTAGAAAGAATTATATTTACATAATCATACACCATGCAAATGCCATTCACTGGTTTTTGATTTTTAGAATCTATCTAAAAATGAAACATAGAAAACTTACAGTTAAGAAATAGAATGTTAATGATAAAAATAACATTACTAGACAAAATCCAACAAGTAGGACTGACACAGCCAAGCCCTTCATCTTACATAGCAGAGTCTGTCAACGGATGCTGTCCCAAAGTGGTAAATCAAGAAATAGATATGTAAGTGTATATTAAATTATTGGCAGTAATTGTTTCTGAGAAGTAGGCATGGTTTTTATGTCCTATTCTGTCTTAATTTTTTGCTTTTTTTTCTACGTGCATGCATGAAAAAAATTACCCATACTGTCCAAAGGTAGACATGGATAAGTTCCCAGAATCTCACAGATGCTCTCTAAATAAGAGTTGTCTCATTCTACCTTTCCAAAAAAGCGAACAAATTTTCCAAAGATTGGGAGGTCTCACTTCCATCAAGTGTGCCAAGAAGAGAAAAACTGATTTGTATCTAATATCACGGAATCAATTTTAAGCCCCCCAAAAGTTAATCCACTGGAAGCTGTACCTGATAAGTCCTTAGAACACATAGCCAGCTTTTCCAAGTGACTGTTGATTTTCTCGATGGCTTTGAAGTTTTTATTCCTCTTCAGGACATCCACAGCAGACCGAGACTGTCGATCCAGCAAAGTGGGATCTGCTCCAAAGCGCAGGAGCATCTGCACATCCTCTGTTTGTCCTAGGGCAGGCCAAAATGAGAAGTGGGGATTGTCATGGTTCCTGCTGTAAGGAGATGTCCCCATGAGTGCTCTTCTTCCCAGTTCCCTGCCTGAGCAGCCCAGGGTAAGAGGACCAGGGTCCCTCTGTTTATAGAACCTGAACTGCCAGGCTTGGGGTAGGCCACCCAACTCCCCTGAAGCAAAGAGTTCTGTGTGGAGTGGGAAGGACAATGGTTTTTAAAAGGTTCAGAAGTGCGCTCCTCTCTACCTTTCTCCCCTCTCCTTGGCAACAAGCTAGGAGAGGGGGAATCTGGTTACTAGGCAACAGTTACAGCTGTAAGGATAACAACAAGCTGTGACTTCAGATTTCTTTATTCCCTAGAGAGGAAACAGAATATTCTTCCAGAAAAAAAGCCCGTCTGGGGACAGGAGAAGAAAGTGGCAATTGCTTTGGCATCAGGAGTTTTTTGTTGTCACTGTTACCACCCTCCCAGCCTCAACCCTCTGGCTGTCAACTCCATTTGCTGCTCTGATGTGTCTATTAAGGTATCTCTGTGATCACAGATACGACAATTTTCAGATTGAAATAGGTACATCCCTAGGGCTACACAAAGACTTACGTAGGCAGAGAGAGTTAAACAAATCAGTACCTGATCTCCAACTTTCATACATAAGCTTTCCTAAAATTCACCTCCTGATTAGGCACCTTTATTCCAGGTATCAACCTGCTCATGGGGTTCTCCTTCCCCATCTCCCCAGTCACAAACTGTCCTCCCGCTTTACAAAAATTTTTTAAAATAAAGTCATACTTCCTACCCATGGAGAATCCCACTGTGGTAGGCAGAATGCGCAGATGTGTAGACACATCTTCTCCCTGTTATTCAATCAAATACTAATCTAAGTTCTGCTGTGATGAGACTCTGCAAAAATAATTAAGGTCCCAAATCAACTGACCTGAAGACAGGGAGATTACCTAGGTGGGCCTGCCCTAATCACATGAGTCCTAAAAGTCAACATTCTAGAAGTCAGAGAGTCAGAGATGGAACAGTTCAGAGATTGGAAGTATGAGAGGGAGTTGATGCACAAGAAATTCTCCTCTGCTGGTTTTGAGAATATAGGGAACCACAGAACAAGGCATGTATGTGGCCTGTAGAAGCTGAGAGCAGCCCCTGGCTGCTAGCCAGTAGGGAAATGGTAACCTCAGTCAAAAAACTGAATTCTATTGCAACCATGTGAACTTGAAAGATGGCCTACAACTCCAGATGAGAACACAGCCAAAGCCAACACCTTGATTTCAGCCTTGCAAGACAATGACCAGAAAACTCAGAACACCATGCCATATTACTGACCTACAGAACTGTGAGCTAATTAAATGGGTATTGTTTTAAGCCACTAAGTGTATCGTCATTTGTTACATAACATAGAAAACTAATACAATCACTACAGTACACTGCTCCAAAGGAGTTAAAAACCCCCAACCTTCAGGGTTTCAACCCAAGGGACAATTAAAACTAACTGATGCCTGCAAAGCCCCTCTTAAAAGGCACTATAATCCACTACCTACCTACCTCCAAAATTGAATTTTTATGTTTAATAATTAGAGAAAATTTTACCAAATTTATGTTGTGTAGATAAGCTATGTAGTCATAATTTTAGTAATAATTCAATCCAGAAAAAATTTAACCCTTAGAGCCTTACAATAACAGAAATGTTTTAAAAGTAGTTATACAAGTATATTTGTTCCAGAGGAGTATCACTGGATGATCTATAAGATGTTTAAACATAAAATATATTAGAGAAAACTTCTTTTAGAAAAGTAAACTGGAAATATGATCCAAAAAGAGGAATGCACAAGTTGAAACTTTTTAACTATTAAAGAACTTGTCCATGATTTTTTTTCTTTTTTTAGCAATAAGAATTCTCAGAGACTAATGTCCATGCTTTTTAAAATGGATGTTGGAGGATATATCAAATTTCTATGGCATTATATTATATACAAGTAAAGATTAACAGTTTTATTTTAAAATATCAACATGTACAAAATCTAAAAATTACCTTTTCTTACAATTATTTAGACTCACAGATAAAAAAATTCTAGATGTCAATTTAAAAACACGTAAAGAGGTACACAGGTGTTCAAAATTCTTTAAGGGGATAAGGAAGCAAAATTTGAAGATCACTAACAAACTAGACTTATTTTTTTTGCCTGGCTAGTTTTCCTGAGAACAATCCAGTTTTTCTTTGAGAAAGTACCTCTTCCCCCTCAGCCTACCTCATTTGATGGAATGAACACCAGACAAACAAGCCCGTCACCACAACACCCTCCACCACTGCCACAGCTCCAGGGGCTAACACCTGACCAGGGTCTGGCCAATTAGACCATCCCATCCTCTGGCTGTCCCAAGCCTCACCAGGATCTGGCCAATCAGATCATTCCTCACCAGGATCTAGCCATTCAGATCATCACATCCCTCAGGCTCTGTCCCACCCCCCCAGCTCCAGGGGCTAAGGCTGCACCAGGACTTAGCCAATCAGATCATTCCATCCTTCTGGTTCCGTTCCATCCCCACCTCCAGGGGTAACACCTGACCAGGATCTAGACAATCAGATCATTCCATCCTTCTGGCTCTAGTGATTGGTTCATAGAGGACATGTGACCAAAGTTGGTCACTAAGACACACCCATAGGACTTTTACTGAAATATTGATTGGGAATGAGACTGACAATTTTGTGGAAAATAAGCTGGAAGGTTCTGTCAGCCTCAAATAAAAGAGAGCCTGCCTAAGAATGAACCTAACACGGAAGAAAACAGAGCTAAGAGGCAAGACAGATTCTTGAGGATACCTCTGGAGTGAGCACCTGGGCCAAACTCTGGACTCTTCAGTCATATGAGCCAATAAATTCCCTTTCTTACTCAATCAGTTTGCGTGTCTGTAGCTAGTAACTAAGACAGAGGCAACTAGCCCCAAATCATCCTCACTTCTTCAATTCTAGGAGATGACCATTTCTAGGCTTTAGGTCATGCTGGTGAGTTCCTGAGACCGTGCCTTTCCGGGCCTCTCAAATCACTATGTACCAGAGCCAGTGGGACCACCATAACAGCCAGTACCTACCAAAATACCAACAGAATTGAAGATTTCTAAGGGCCTACTGATGCTGCAATTACTTCAAATGGTGGATTTAAAATTCACGCCATTATTAAAGAATCTGGAGAATTTATGTACCAAAAAATACTTGAGATGGAGATAATCTTAGGCAATGTTGGGGCAACCTTTCTGGGGTTCAAGTTAGCAACAGCTTTCAAAATCAAAATACATAGCAATATGCTAACTTCTTAAACACTTACGTTTTTATTTGTATATCATAAAATATTTACAGAAGAAAACATAAGATATTAATAATCTTCATTCCTCGGTGGCTAAAGGACAAAGGTAGGGTAGAGACTCTCAATGTATACCTTTTGTACCTTTTGATTTTTGAATGTAATATGTTTAAAATTAAAATTTATCCAAATAAAACAAAATGTACAAATCCTTCAAACAAACAATTTCTCAACTAGGAAATCATCCTACAAATACATTCCCACTGATTCACAAAGATATGTGTAGAAGAATGGTCTCTGAGCATCATTTTCAATTGCAAAATAAACTAAAAAACATTTAAACATCCATGAGCAGCATATGGTCACAATAGAGAATTCTGTGAGCTGTTAAAAAAAACAAAATAGCTATGCAGGTACTATTAGGGAAAGATGGCTAAGATACATTGCTTAGTGAAAGAAGCAAGCTGCTGAACAGAATGTGGAGTGTGCTCACATTTATATTTGAAAGGGGAAAATTGGCTTTAATAAATACATATATTGACAAGATCCACAAAAAATGTTTTGGTAGTTGACTTCGTAGAAAAGGATTTACTTTTTATCATATATTCTTTTGAACTGTTTGAATTTTTTTTTTTTACCAAGAGCATGAACTTTCAATTTTTTTCCCTTTAAAAATTTTTTAAATGAGATATAGTTCACGTAGCATAAAATTCATCATTTTAAAGTATATAATTCAATGGGTCTTGGTATATTTATAAAGTTGTACAACTATCCAATTCCAGAACATTTTCATCGCCCCAAAAAGAAATCTTACATGCATTAGTAATCACTCCCCACTCCCCCTTTCCAAACCCCTGTAAACCAATAATCTACTTTCTGTCTCTAGGGATGTCTTTATTCTGGACATTTTATATAAATGAAATCATGCAATATGTAGCCTTTTGTGTCTAGCTTCTTTCACTTAGCACATTTTCAAGGTTCATCATATTTGCAGCATATACCAGTGCTTCCTTTTATGGTTAAATAATATTCCACTGTATGGATACACCACATTTTGTTTATCCATTCATCAGCTGATAAAGATTTGGGCTGTTTCCACTTTTTTGGCTATTGTTAATAATGCTGCTGTGAACAATTATATGTAAGTTTTTGTTTTGGCATATGTTTTACATTTGTCTTAGCTATATACCTATGTGCATATTCCTGGGTCTTATGGTAACTGTTTACCTTTTTTAGTAACTGTCAGACTGCTTTCCAAAGCAGATACACCATTTTTCTTACCCACCACTAATGTATAAAAGATTCAGTTTTTCCACATCCTTGTCAATACTTGTCCTTGTCTATCCTTTTTTCATCTTAGCCATGCTGGTGGGTATGAAATGTGCTTCATTCCGATTTATTTATTTTCTTTTTTTTTTAATTTCAGAATATTATGGGGGTACATTTTGGTTACATATAATGCCTTTGCATCACCCAAGCCACAGCTACAAGCACGTCCATCCCCCATACAGTGCACTCCGCACCTATTAGTTATGAGTTTACCCACCCCCTCCACCCCCTTCCCCCTGCCCAGCACCCAATGAATATTACCTCCATGTGAGCACCTGGAGATTTCTGAAAGAACTAAAAATAGAACTATCATTCAACCTAACAATTCCACTACTCAGTATCTACCCAAAGGAAAAGAAATCATTATATAAAAAAATACCTACACCCATATGCTTATCTCAGTACTATTCATAATAGCAAACATATGGAATGAACCTAAGTGTCCATCAACAGAGGACCGGATAAAGAAAATGTGGTATATACACAACAGAGTACTATTCAGCCATAAAAAAATTAAATCATGTCTTTTCCAGCAACATGGATGGAACTGGAGGCAATTACCTCAAGTGAAACAAGTCAGACACAGAAAGACAAATACTGCATGTTCTCACTTATAAGTGGGAGCTAAACAACATATACACACGAATGTGGAGTGTGGAATAATAGATAACAGAGACTCGAAAGGGTTCGGGGTGGGGGTGGATGATCAGAGATTACATAATACATACAATGTATGTTATTTGAGTGGTGGATTTCCTAAAAGCCCTGACTTCATCACTATGCAATCTATGCATGTAACATTATACTTGTACCCCATAAATTTATACAAAAAAAAAAGGAAATAGTCTAAAAGTATGCTGTCCAATATAGTAGCCGCTAGCCACATATGGCTATCGAGCACTTGAAATGTGGCTAGTCCATATTGAGATGTGCTGAAAAAGAGTAAAACACATGCTGGATTTCAAAGATTAGTACAAAACAAACAACCAAAAAAAGAACAGAAAATATATCAATAATGTTTGTATTAATTACAAAAAGAAATAATATTTTGGATACATGGGTTATATAAAATATATTTTTAAAATTAATTTCTTCTATTTTCTTTTTTTAGATGACTACTAAAAATTTTTAAATTGTATATGTGTACATGAATGTTTATAGCAGCATTTGTAATAGTCAAAAAGTGGAAACAACCCAAATGTCCATCAACTGATGGATGAATCAACAAAATGTGATATATTCATACAACAGAATATTACTTGGCAATAAAAAAGAATGAAATACTGATTCATTCTACAACACAGATGAACCTTGAAAATATGCTAGTGAAAGAAGCCATTCACAAAAGGTCACAAATTATATTATTCCATTTATATGAAATGTCCAGAATAGACAAATCCATAGGGACAAAAAGTAGATAAGTGGTTGCTTAGGGCTGCAAGGGTGGGAAATGGAGAATGATTGCTAATGGAAATGAGGTGTCTTTTGGGGATGACAAAAAATGTTCTAAAATGTATTATGATGATGGTTGTACAACTCACTATAGCAAGAAGTGCTGAACTGTACACTTTAAACAGGTGAATTATAATATATATGAATAATATTTGAATAAAGCTCAAAAAAAAGTCCATAGGATGCCTTTTCTGTTTCCCTGGATACAGGTTCCTGGGTCCCAGTTCAGAGGGGAATGACATTAGAGTAACAAGCCTCACTTGGGCTCCTCCTGAGATTAAAGAAAGAAAACTGCAATTTCCTACCCGGCTGACCAGAGGTTCCCAACTGGAGGCCTCTGGGCTGTGTCTAGTCCACAGGTATGTTTAATTCCGAGCTTACATTTGAAAATCATGAGATTTCAGTTTTTAAAAATCCAGATTCCCAACATCTCTTGCCATCAGCAGATGACAGCCCAGCCCGGCTCCCCTGACAAGCAGTAGGCTGAGGCAGCACGAGGCACAAGCTCCCCAGCACCACTCCCTGCCACCTCCCTTCCACTGAGGCTGAGAGTCCAATACCATTATGGAAAAAATGTTATTCTCCATCCAAAACAGAAAACAAAACTGAGGGATCTCAGAGTTTCGAGAAAAATGAGTGACTTCAGAGAGCTCTGAGGGACTAAACACAGTCTTCCTGTTTCACAGGCTAACAAGGTACACCTGTGTCAGGAGAACCAGCTTTTCCTTGCATGTGCCAGCTTCACTCTTTCAAGCGGCCTGTCTGGCCCCAGTGGGTATGGAACTCTGCAATTCCTGTGTTAGACTCTAAGCACCATAAAGGCAGAACCATGTCTGTTGTCTGCTTCACAATTTCTCTCTGGCAGCTAACACCGATTTGGCATAAAATATAGCACTTAGTAACCATGTGATGAGGGAGGGAACAAATGTGGCGAGAAGCCCATGTCCTAGTCATTCAACTTCACAGAAGCCATTTAAAGGTGAAAGAGTACGTGGAGCCCAGAATTCTTCCTTCTCTCACCTCACCTCCTTTCTGCATACAGCCCACTCTCAAGCATGTTTAACCCCCTGAGCCAGCGACAGGATGGAATGGGTAAAACCTGAGAGTCGGTTGTGTGGGCCTTCAAATGCCTGAAACCATCCAGCCCACGGCACACCCTCCAGCGTGGTGTTGCTACTTACGCTTGATGAGGTAGCCTGGGGAGTGGGCGGCCACAATGTGCAGGACGGTGCAGCCATCCTCATCCTTCTGGTTGATGCGGCCTTTCCACTCAGGCTTGTGGTCCATTAACCACCTGAAAAGATGGTTTTCCCCTAAGGGGAATTAAAATGACTTACTACCGTTATTTTCTACATACAGAAAATCAGCAAAGTGAGTCAATGTGTACCATACTGAAGTAACCAAATGGGGACATGTTGCCACTCCCCACAAACAGGTGTGGGAGACACAGGAGTTTGTAAATTGAAACAATGAGTTACCTCAGGTTTGCCAGAAGCCTGAGACAGGTTTGTTACACATGTGACTGACTGAGCTAGAGATATCAGGAGAAAGGGAAGGAAGCAGGACAGGGCACGGGAGGGAGCTAAGCAAGAAAGTGGTCCTAGCTGGAGTCGCTCCAGCTGACCCCACAACCCCACGATGAGCTCTGGAGCAGGAACTGCACCACAGCCTTGGCCCACCCTGAGGGATGGGAGCTGGCCTTTTGAATCCCCATGTCAGTCAAGAGCTACAGAATGCCCCTGGGGAGCAAGGCGAGGTCCAGAGAGAACCTCCCTAAGAAGCGTGCCTGTTGACAAAGAGCAATTCTTGAGTGAAGGGGGCAGCTGTGAGTTGTTAGCAGCCAATACTGACAGCAGGTGGGGGTGGGGGTTGCTGGTGGTGAAGAGGTTTCCACTTCACTAATCAAGACAGTATCTCCGATTAGCTTACCCTATTTTACTATCAGTAGGACACACATTTTAAATTATTTTCCCAGACTCCTTCTTTGTAGCTCCTGAGCTCTTGGAAAGCCACAAACCTCTGCCAACTCTGTGGACACCATTTGTCACCATGTCAGAGTTGTCCTCTGAGAAATGAATTAGGGATAAACTTGAAGGCTTGTTCTTACCAATACCACCTGTAACCACAGGCGCTAACTTAAAGAGTAGACACAATGGGGAATCATGACATTCATAACCATAGGTACGCCTCTTGGCATTCTAGTTTCCTAATTTGAAACTGGAGGGGTTAGATTAAATTGCTTTTCATCAGGCTTTACTTTTAAATGTTTTATCCACCAATCCCTGTGTAAGAATAAAATCTCTTATGGATTCCCCACTATATGAAACAGATAGTGGCAGCACAAATCTGGTTAAAGCAAAGAGGGTCCCAACTCATCATTCTCCCCATTCCTCAGGAGATGATACAGCCAACAAGAGGTAGACTAGACAAGTTCTCTTGGTCCCTTCTGGCTCTAAAATGGTATGGGCAAAAGTCCAACAGTGATGCCACATACTGGAAAGAAAAACAAACTTCTGTCTTAAGTATGAGTATGTGTAAATGATAAAACAAAAATATTTTAAAATTTAAATCCTAAATCCTATAACTTGATGGTAAAGCTTTAAAAAAAATAATTTTATGGGCTGGGCATGGTGGCTCACGCCTGGGAGGTCAAGACGGGAGGATCACTTGAGGCCAGGAGTTTGAGATCAGCCTGGGCAACATAGTGAGACCCCATCTCTACAAAAAAATTTAAAAATTAGCCAAGTATGGTGGCACATGCCTGTAGTCCTAGCTACTCAGGAAGCTGAGGCAGGAGAATTGCTTGAGCCCAGGAATTGGAGGTTGCAATGAGCTATGATCATGCCACTGTATTCCAGACTGGGCAAGAGAATGAGACCCTTTCTCTAAAAAAAAAAGAATTTTATGAAAATAGCAGTCCTTTAAAAGAACCACAACCAAATCGTACCAGCAATAGCCCATGTTTCTCTTGAGATCCCCCCAGCCACAGTCCCAGAACACAGCAATCACTAGAAAATGAATGTTAGGAAAAAGACCAAAGCTGCCTTTGCCAGCAGGAGGAAACTCCACAGCTTTCCTGAGTACTGCCCAGCAAAAGGTGTCTGTCCCAAGTCCCCTCCTTGGGTCCCAGGTCTCCATCCTGCTGCCAGGATCTGTCTAGAAACATGGAATCCTTTCAGTTTGGGCCTCCTGTAGCTACTAGGTCCCAGGAGAAATAAAAATGATGCTGTTTCCTTGCTGCTTCATTCATTTGAATAATAAAATAATTTGAATATTCAAATGATTTGAATATGCTACATTCAAGGGGATAAATTCTAGTTTCACCTGAGCTCAGCAGAGTCCCAGAGCCCAGAGCTCAGAGCTGGAAGGGCAGCCTGGAGGGTATATAACTGGGAGAAGACTCACTTGCTTGGATACAGAGTCGCATGAGGGAATGAAGAGGGTACGGTCCTATAGTCTCAATACTTGCACCAATGGAGATGAGCCACTGGACTAACTTAGGAACATGTTCCATTTTTTCATAAAGTCCAATGAAGACATATTTCTGGGAAAAAAACACACACAGGAAGAATCATGAAAGTCACCACATCAATATGAAACTTCGAACTTCTTCACCCATAGTCTGGAATCAGTAAAACCTAGATTAGCTGTGGCCCAAGCCTTAGATTATTACAAATAACAAATTTGTGGTGAGGCGGCTGAAGAGGAAGGTCCCAGATACAAGGCTAAAGTAGCCTGATTTGAAGCCATGTGTTTCAAGAAGCCACCTTACCTCAAAGAGACTTCTCAGTGATAGCTCTGGGACATGGATATTTCTCGGTAGTCGGTCTTTTCTCGCTGACAGAAGTAGAAATGACTGGTGGGAGGGAAGAAAAAGAACAGGTAGGAATAATGTTCGGAAAGGTTATTTTAAGCTTTTAAACAAGCAAACAAAAAACAACCCACCCTCTACCCCTGCCTCCTTTTTAAAGCTACCTGCCGAGTTTTTCAGCCTGAGCCCTGATAATCAAAGTCTCTGTCTAGCCAACCTCCTGTTCCTGCTGAGGGCTAAGGTCCATCCCACTTCCTCAAAGCCTGCTGAGGACAGGAGCAGCCGATGTCATGCAGCATTTCAGAAAGTACAGTGGTAGTAGGGCAAAAAAATAAAGTAATGCCCTGCAAAGTTCTTAAGCCTTAGCAAGCAGAAGACTCAAATCCTTTAGAAATACCCCATCCCAATCAATTCTTTAGCACATCAGAGTTTCATAAGCCCCAAGTATTTGGAGCCTATTACACCCTACTGAGTGGGGTGCTGGACCGGGCTCCTATCAGCTAGTGAGCTGATTGTGCAAATGTTTTCCCAACTCTAAGTCCTGTATGTCACAGTACCACCTGGAAATTGGCCATGGCTAGAGTATTTACACTAGGGAAATTGGCAAATGCTACAAATCAGGACTTTTTTCTTTTTTTTCAGAGAGCCAGTTGTTAAACTGATGACCCTGTCTAAAGTCACTGAGGAGACTGAATCCCAGAGAGGTTAAGCAACTTCCCCTATGTCACAGCACATCCTGAGAAAACTCTATTGTGATCATCTACATATGCCAAAAAATCTAAAAATTCCAGGCTCTGGTACAACCATGACTGGAGACCCAGTCTCAGCTCCAACGTCCCTCATGTATGTTCTTGCCAGTAGACTCAGGACTATAGAAACTGAGCCTATGGCCACATCTTGCTTCTAGTTTCTTTCAGTTTGATGCCCATTCTTAACTGTTCACCCTAAGCAGTCCCCACTGCCCACACTCAACCCCAGATGATATATGTTTAGGTTCTAACAGTTCCCGTCGCTGGCCTGGCTTTTGTAAGATGCCTCTGTCTCCAATATTTGGGAATTACCTGAGCCCCACTGAAGGCAGGATGTTAGACTTGCCACTTGGGCTAGGCTGGTTTCCTGGGCCTTCCCTTGGCTGGCTGAGGTGATAATCTATTAGGAGCTGCCTGGCTCCCATTCCTTCCACTCCCCACCTACGTCATGTCTACCCCACACTGGGAAGAAGAAACAGAGTCCCTTCCTGGGTGCTGTAAATCGAAACATATTTCTGCTAGCAAGGCCCAAAGCTTCCTACTCATAGATCCACTCTAGCACCTGGAATCACAAAATTTCAGAACCTTTTTTTAAATAAAGCTAGAAAGATCCTTATATATCTCTTAGTCCAGCCATCTTATCCAATGAAAAAAGATTTCAAATGCCTTTAACAGGGCCCTGGATTTCCAACTCCTGGTTTCCTAAGAGTCCAGTCTGCTTTCCTCGTCCCCACTGCCTGCCCTCCCATGGCCTTTTAATATGGGAATAACCTTCAGGGCACCCATAGCTGGAATTTAGGGGGTCTCCCATGAGCCCCCGGAAACTATACACATTATTGTCTGAGCATGCAAAGAAAGCCCCATAGATTTCATTACATTTCCAAAGAAATCCATGACCTTGCCAAATACTTAATTCTCTATTCTAAAGTCATTCAGCCTGCCTGGATCAGCAGTCCTTAACAGGTTGTCCTTGCTCTTGGTGACTTTTCTGGACGGCTCAGCTTTAAAAAGCCCAGCAGGCCCTTTCTAACTCAACTCTGCCTTGGCCAGCCCATTCTTATGAGCACTTATACCTATCGTTCACAGGGTCCTTAGCATATGCCAGGTCTTACAAAACTCCTTAGTTCAATGCCTGGCGCATTGTAAGCCTTCAACAAATATTAGTTGATATTATCATTAGGTGCTCTGGCCCATTATTTCTAATGCTTACCAAAACCCTGAGAGAATAGGTCTATATGATGCAACTTACAAAGGAGGAAATAAGGCTCAGAGAGGAAGTAATAAGCCCAAAATAGTAAGTGGAGGATTACAATTCAAGGACACATCTGTGTGAAACAGAAGTCCAGGCTCCACAGTCCATCTGCTCCTTCATTCCATAGATTCGTGTCCCCAGGTTCAGGTCCTACCCTGATATGGTTTGGATATATGGCCCCTCCAAATCTCATGTTGAAATCCGATCTACGGTGTTGGGAGGTAGGGCCTGGTGGGAGGCATTTGGGTCATGGGGGAAGATCCCTCACGGATGGCTTGGTGCCCTCGCTGAGATAACGTTCACTTTATCGGTTCGCGGACAGCAGTTTGTTTAAAGGAGTCTGGCACCACCTCCTCTCTCTCTTGCTCCTGCTCTCACCGTATGACACACCTGCTCCCCCTTCACCTTCCATCTTGATTAGAAGCTCCCTGAAGCCCTCACTAGATGCAGATACTGGCTCGATGCTTCTTGTACAGCTTGCAGAACCATAAGCCAAATAAACCTCTTTTCTTTATAAATTATGCAGCCTCCAGTATTTCTTTATACCAATGCAAAACTGACTAATACAGATCCTACAACCTCACTTAGCTGCTATTCAAATGTTTAAAACCATACAGAAACCCTTGTGAGGAGCACAGACAGGTCATCTGGGCCTACTCTAGCTAATGCAGTATAAAAAAGATTGTGAAGATGAACATGCAATTATTTATTTTCCTCATTAGCATTTGGATTTTATATTTCTTTAAGACAATGGAGACACAGAGCAAGGAGTGAGATTGCCACAATCTAAGTATTTTTCCCATCTTTAAAACTTGATGATTAATCTATCTCAATGACTTTCTGTCTTTAATGATATCCCCATTAAAAGTTATTCTACCATTAAGGTAAACAAATAAAATAAATTATAATTCCTCAGTGCAACAGCAAGAAAACAAGTAATCAAGCATGTACTTTCCCCATAAAAGAGCCATCTCCTTTTACTTACATGCCATAATCCTTTCTTTGCCAACTTTTCAATTACAGATTGCCACACTTCTGTTGAGAATCCAGTCGTGAAAATATGATCAAAGCAGGGCAAGAAACTTTGCAAAACAATGGAGTCACCTAAAAGAAAGTTCCATAGTAAAGAAATTTTAATGTGGGGAAAGTCTAGAACATTTGGGAAAAGGTCCTCCAATTAAGACCACACATAGACAAATGATCAATTAAAGATATTAGAAAGAAAAGCATTTTCAAAGTGGTATGAAGTCCTTTATAATTGACTGAAGTAGCAATTTTTTTTTTTTTTTTTTTTTTTTTTTTAGGCAAGGTCTTGCTCTGTCACCCAGTCTGGAGTGCAATGGCCTCATCATAGCTCACTGCAACCTCTAACTCCTGGGCTCAAGTGATCCTCCCACATCAGCCTCCCAAGCAGCTGGGACTACAGGCGCATGCCACTATGCCCAGCTAATTTTTCTATACTTTATAGAGACAGGGTCTCACTCTTGCTCAGGCAGGTCTTAAACTGCTAGCCTCAAGCGAGCCTTTCACCTTGGCCTCCCAACATGCTAGGATTATAGACGTGAGCCACCTCACACAGCCAGAAATGGCAATTATTTTAAGTTCACCCATAAAAATCAATCCCCTAAGGAGTTAGGCAGTGTAATGTGAACTAACATTCACTTTACTTTTCTATTTGCCAAGCCCAGTGATACGTATTTATATTTAATCCCGCAAACAAATCACTAAGGCAGTGCCTATTATCTCCATTTACAGAGAAGGAAATGGAAGCTTAAAGGAAGTTACAAAACTCACTTCCTTTGAAAAATGTGACAAATATTATTGTTATCCAAAAGATTAGAAACTGTGACAAATGAAGGTAATATTCATGACATATCATGCAGCAAGTTCACAACAAAAACCAAGACTGGAACCTAGATCTTACCAACTTTTAATCAATACACATTTATCTAACCCAGCGGCCCATCAATCTACTGCATCTCATAATCCTCCAAACCACATCTCTCAAGCTCATGGATGAGAGTGTCCAAGGGGACAGGTCAAGTGTCAGAATAACTTGGCGCATCTTCCAGAATTATTAATTTCAAAAATAAGTAAATATCAAAACAAACATAAATATCAAAACAAAACATATACTATATGAAAGGATACAAAATTTCCATAAATATATTTTTCAAAATTTAGAAATTGGGTCATGGACATACATTTACCATCCAAAAAGGAGTTCTTTGCTGGAAAAGTATTAGACACATTGCCTTAAGAAGTCCTGTTAACTGTCCCCTTTCATGATGAGGGCAGAATGGAAACCACCCAGGTTATCTTAAGGGGAGGTCACCAAGAAGCAGTTGTTTGGAATTCCCGTAACTCCAGCCTGGCTTCTGACAAGAGTGACTTTTAAAAGATGCAGAGAAGACAGAGAGGAAGTGCAGGGAATGGGCCAAGCCACCAGATTAGAAGGTAAAAGAGACCAGCTTTGGCCACCGTAGGCTAAAGGTCAACGGGAGAGCTATGACCCATCAGCCCTTATCTAGAGGCCTTCTGCTTCTCTTTCTAGGAGACATGGCTGTACCTGCCTCTAACCCCTTCCCACTGCCTGCTACTGCTCTAACCCCCTCTCTGTGCCCAACTTGTCAAAATCTGTGGGACTCCATTCACAGACCACAGGAGTTGCTTTCCCACAATAGCAATTGGAACAGCTGAACTGATAACAGATGATCAGTTGTCAGCAGTGATTTCCCCACATCTGAAACCCAAAGACTATTCCTCAGCAATGCTAACATGTACCATTTTTCACATTTTAACGTCTGAAATTGGGGCATGTCTTCCTACAATCAATGTTGTTTCTCACTGGCAGAACATAAACAAATGGCACATCTTAAATCAGCGCAACTTAAATTTGATCAAACATAATATTTGAAGCCAGCAGCCTGGTTATTGGCAGACCTTTAGACTGCATCATCACTGGCAAGGCGCATGCTACACTGTGCTTTACAGGTTTCTGATTTGGACTAATCTGGGCCCCTGACAAAGCCATCTCACAGGCCGTTAGAGTATTAATCTAATGCAGCAGTGCAGAGGGGTCCCTTTCTCCAACACACAAGTCCTCTGCTGATGCTGAGCCAGGCAGTGAGCATCGCAGCCATAATGCTGAGCACCCATTATCAGCTTTTACAGGATCCTCCATCAGCCCATCCAGGTTATTTTCATAGCAAACGAGAATATTTTCTAAGCATATTGGAGAAATATACGTGATAATCACAGGAAAGAGCAAAAATCACATAAGACAAGTAGAAGTATAAATAAGGAAATCTCTGTGAATAGCAACACAGAACACTTAAGGGGTCTGAGGCAAAACTCCCAAAGCCTAAGTCATTTGTGCAAAAAGACTTAGCTGTTTTTACAATGGCATTAGCCACCAAAGCTTCCAAGATGCTAATGTGCAAACCAGTTTCATTCAAACTACATAAATCAGCCACAAAGAAATCATCTGCCCTGAAATTATCTCCACAGGAGCCTGAGTCCCCAGGAACTATTCAAATAAAATGACAAGTACTTTAAAAAAAAAAGTGTCCCCAGTTCCGACTTACTGCTCATAGTGGTGAAGACTCCAACAAGGAAATCAGCAACCTGTGTCTGGTCTTGACTGCTCTGCAGAAGTCGCAGACCCTCAAAAAACATGCGAGCAGCTTCATAAGGCTGGAGCAACCGCAGCAAGGAATAACCAGCTCGGTAGTATCCCTGGAATAGGAAAAAAACCAACACAGTAATGTTCTACATCTCTCTTACCTGCCACTGAAAGGAAAGGCAAGACCGGCAACATGGGGAAATCCAACTCTAGAAGTCTTGCTTCTCTGTAAACGTGGACTTCTAACAAGCACTGGGTACAGGGCTTCCACATTATATTCTGTGCCACATTTTCCCTGTCATTTTTTAACTGCCAAGAAAATAATCGCTTTCAAATCCATGACTTATACACCATCTAACATGACACAGAGAGAAAGAAGTGGGCCTGCTTCCAATTATATGTGTGGTTTATTTATTCATACCTCAAATCACTGCCTGGGCCAGAACAGAGGATGAAAAAATCCTGCAACTAGTGTTCAGGAAAAGAATGTGACTGTCATGTAAACACAGAAGTTGCTTCCTGCTCCTTTCAATCAAAGTAAACACAATTTCCACTGGGTATGTAAGAAAAAAAGAATATATGACAAGCATTGAGATTAACTGAGCTCCACATCTGGTATATATTAGCAATATATATCAGAGGCCAAAAAAAAAATATTTGATTTCTGTAAAAAGAACTCTCAAATAGGAACAAAATGATATTGCCTTCCCCACTTAGATCATCTGAATCAGCATAAGGGATCTACCAAAAGAACTTTCTAAATTAACTAGTGTTCACCAACTGGGTTCATAAAAAAGCAAGCACTTAAAAATTCCACATAGCACCAAATCTCTGATTATTTATTGATTTGTTTTAACCTTCATTTGAAAGTCTAAAGACCTCAGATAACAATTTTAAAAAGAAGGAAAAAATGTATGTTTTTGTTTTCTTTTGTCCAAGCAAGCAAGCCAAGATGGTACATAATCTCCTATTTCTTTGCCTTCCTCAGATCGAAGTTTCATTCTGTTTTGTTTTTTTTTTTTTGGAAGGAGGTAGGGGATCAGAATATGCCACCCCAAAAGATGCCAGTCTGGCATAAGGATTATTTTGACCTAAAGGCATTTGAGATTCAACAGATACAAAAAGAAGCCTTCCCAGGGCTTCACTTAACTGACTAAAGGAAGAAACTCCTAAGAAATGAGAATTTCCAGAAATCCTTTCTTCCAGGGAAGTTTTATGGCCATGAAGAAGACTTAAAGTCAGCACCAAGATGGGCCTGCACAAATACAAACCTTGCTAAGATAGCCCTTATCTTCCTTTAGTTCTCTCTCTCTCTCTCTCTCTCTCTCTCTCTCTATATATATATATATATATATATATACCTCCCCACAGTTTGTAGCTCCTAGAAGCTTAAAAACCCTTTGTCTTGTCATCTCCACAATTTATCACTCTTTGTTTAAAATGGTATATACACTCTCAGGCCTATCTACTTCTTTGTGGTCTTCACTTCTTTTATAGGAAAATCCCATGTCATATAAAAGTTAACATCAAATAAGATTTGTATGCTTTTCTCCTGTTAATCAGTGTCTTGTCAGTCTAATTTGCAGGGCCACAGACACTAAACCAAAGGAGGTAGAAGGGAAAATTTTTTTTCCTCCCCTACAAACTACAGAGGACAATGGCTGTTGGGGAGGAGAGATGGAGAGAGACACCCAGGAGCTCTGAGCAAGAATGGGGAGGTACCCTGATAGCTGTGCTATCAGCTTTGGCCACTCAAAGAAGAACCCAGGAGCATCATCTAGGACCCCCTCATCCCCTCAGGCCACAGCCACAGCCTCCAACTCAGGGATGTGGGCAAAACCCAACTACTCCCCATCTCATACCAGTTTAAGATGGTAAAATCCTAAAATGCCTTTGAGAAGAATTTCTCAGGAATGCACTCCCATTTTCAAAACTAGTCAATAACTTCTAAAGTATTCATCCTCCTAGAATAGAGGCTTAAGAGTCAGTGTCTGCCTATAATGTAAAATATCCAAATCCCTCTCTCAGGATTGGAGTTATCTATAGTCAAACCTCCCCCACTTCTTTCTGTTCTGTTTCTAGTGGTCATGCATGAAATGTAGATCACTGAGAATGTAAGAACTCCTGTTCACCGAGTACCAACTTTACTTAATGTTTCCTTAATCCTCAAAGCAACTCTTAGGCATAGGCATTATCTCACTTTACAGTTGAGGAAAGTAAGGCTTAAAGAGAGAAAAGGAAATTCATCCAAGCTGCTGAAATCAGTACAGCAGAGCATGAGACAGAATGGTCTCTGCTTTTCCCACTTTATTGTGGAGGCTCTCTGTGAATTGCCTATAGCACTAATTTGACACTTAATTTTATGTATGCTTCTTCAGCTGGCTCCAGAATTGCTGTTGAATTTAAGGCCTCTGATTTTAATGCTAGTCCTCTCCCCAGCTTGAATGTGAATTACTCAAGGGCTGGGAGGGTGTCTTCTGCTTCTTTTGTCTGCCTTGGGGCACCAAGAACAATGAAGGTGCCTTGAAGAGTGGCACTCAGGGCATTTTAGCTGAAAAAATAATCATGATCATTTGACCTTTGTTAACAACATGAAAGAGTCTTACTGGCCTCTCAAACTTCCCTCATCTCTCCAAAGAGCTGGTTTCTACTGTAAGAAATGCTTCTGAAGAATCTGCATCATGCTGTCCACCCAGCTGGCATTTGAAATAAAGCTTTGCTAAAATGAAACTTGCAAATAGCAAAAAACACGAACAGATAATGAGCTATGGTGTGACTACATTAGAACACAACGAGCTGCTCTGTGATCTCCACTGCACTCCATTCACTGGGAGGCCAAGCTCCCCTGTCCCCTACAAGTGCACTTAAACCCTTGGCCAGCATGGTTTTCACTCTTCTCCAGATAATTCTCACACACCCTATGGGCATCCGTCTGAAGTGCAAAGAGAGTTGAACTAGAAGCACTCCTAGCATTTCCATTTTAAAAATAAGAGAGGGAAAGAAGCAGGTTAAGAGAAAGGAGGCAGCATCTCCCACCCCCAGCTGCCACTCCCCTGTACCTTCACTTGCCCCCCTCCCATACCCTCACTCACCCCACCCATACCTTCACGTAGGTTGGATCCCACTGGAGACATTCCTTGGCAGCAACAAATGCCTCGTTCCACTTCCCAAGGCTGTAAAACGCATTGGATTTGTTGCACAGCAGCACAGCCAAGTCCCTCGGGGGAACCCTTTGAGAAAGAACAAACCAGTGGTCTGTAAAGCAATCATTCTGCAAATACAGAAAATCCTTGAAGGCCACCACTCTGGTACTGGCTGCTGCCATCAGGAAGGGGATTTCAGCAGAAAATGTCTCATTTATGCTTACCAGACCAGTCTCACAGGCTCCTACGAAGCCTGGAGCATTTACAGTGTACAAATCTGTCCTTTCTCACTCTCAAATCTCTGCTCCTACCTTTTAATGACAAATGTTCTCAACACCTTGGTTCCATCCCCCACTGATTTCCACAGATCTTTTTATTTTTTGAGACCATCGGATAACATGCTGGGAAAATACTGACCGATCCTAATGATGGAGATCATGGAGTTCCCACTGAGACTTTACAGAGTTCAGACACGGTATGAACCACCCTATATGCATGTTCACGCAGAATGAGCTCAGGGCACATCACAGGGAGGGCCTTTCAGAACATGTGATCACACCATCTCCACTGCCAGCTCTCAGAAGAACAGGCTGCAGGTAAGAGGCCTGTGCAGGCCCTGGGAGCAGGGTCTATGAGTATGAAATTCCAGGGTCCTGGTACCCACAGTGTGGACCAAAGGGGAGGCAGGGGCTCTGGGTGAGTAAGGCCTTGGCCCCACAGACTCCTGCCTATGATGAGAGGCACAGCTGCAAGATGGCAAGGAGGTGGGGGTGCCCTAAAACATGGCAGGGCAGCGGCCCCTTTTGTGTGTGTCTACTAGACTCTAGGGTAATACAGCTTCAAGGCTACTGCTGAAACCAGGTTGGAAGAAGAAGGAAAATGCAAAATAAACCACCATATGTCAAGAGAAGCCCAGGTGCCACTGGAATGTAAGACACATGAGGGAGAAAAGCAAGGCTTATGATTTCTTTTTTATTTAATATTTTAATTATGAAAATAATACAAATCACTGTAGAAAAGTTAGGTAATACAGATAAGCACAAATAAAACAACGTATAAATCACCTCTATTACTGTCCCCACCCTCAATGCTTTGTGTGTCTGGTTCTTTCATGGCCCATCATTCCCTCTCAGTGAAGGGATGAGGCTCCAGAAACGCAAAAGGGGCAGTGGGTGATTAGCAGGGGAGCGGCGACCACCAGTGTTGGAGACACCGTGGTGTCCATCCCAGACACCCTGGCCAGCGCAGCCATTCCCAGCCACAGTGACTGCTGGCTGCAGCTAGGGGATCTTAGCACCCAGCTCCTCAGAGATTTAGCCTCAGCCTAATGAGAGCTGCCCTCTCACCGGGAAATAACACCCATGGTTATGGACTGAATTGTGTCCTCTCTCAAAATTCATAGGTTGAAATCCTTAACCCCAATGTCAGAGTATCTGGAGATGGAGCCTTTGGGAAGTAACTATGTTTAGATGAGGTCATGAAGGTGGGGCCCTCATGACGGAATTAGTGCCCTTATAAGAAAAGACACTAGAGAGCTCACTCACACGCTCTCTCTCCATCATGTGAGGACACTGTGAGAAGACAGCCATCTATAAGCCAGGAAGAGGGCCCTCATAGGAACACCTTGATCTTGAATTTCCCAGCCTTTGGAACTGTGAGAAATAAATTCTTGTTGGTTAAGCCACCCAGTCTATGGTATTTTGTTATGACAGCATGAGCAGACTAATATAGCCCCACTCCGCAGGGGCCAGACAGCCTACAACCACGCCTGACATGAGAATCAAAAGGTTACCCCTGGCCTAAAAGTGGAACCAGCTCTGCAGTACAGTTCCTGCCCCAGAACTCCCCATGGGATCAGACCGAATCTGGCTCCAGCTTAGACACACCCCTGCTTGGAGCCTTCCCTTGCCCCATCCTGCCTCCCTCAGTCCCCTTCTCCTGAGAGTATTTGCTCAGTAAGTCACATGCACCCAAATCCCTATATTAACTGACAGCAGCAGGAAGGCAAGAAGCAGGTGACGAGCAAAGGGAATAGTGTCAGGAAGGCCCCATGAAAGGCAACTTGTGAGGGTCCAGAAGTCCCATTAGTGGTCACACAGGTAGTAAGTGGTGGAGCTGAGGTTTGAGCACACACAGTGTGGGGTCAATCTACAACCATAACCACTATACAACACTACCTCTTTCCAGGAAAGTTCAATGTTCTGCCCTGAATAAGAAGCTCTAGGCCCAAAACTGACACAATTCTAATGTGTACCAGGACAAGGCAGAACAACAGAAACAACAGGCACAAGCCAATTATACTCAATGCAAGTTCAACTAGATCGTAGACTCTAAGGTGACTAGGGTAGGAGGCGGGAGCCATGTTTAAGTAGTTACTCTGGTGCCATTTCTCAGCACAAGTTTAGGCAGTGCGCACCCCCACAGATGCCAACCTCTGCTTCCTCTACTACAGCTGTTCCCAAAGGATGATCTGGGAACCTCTGGGGGCCCTCAAGACCATTTCAGGTGGTCCCCAAGACCATTTCAGGTGGTCTACAAGATCAAAAGATTTTCGCAAACGTGGCCCCCAAATAATGTTACCTTTTATGGAAAAGAAACTTTTGTGATTAACAAAAGATGTGGCAGATGTGATTAACATAAGGTTCTTGAGAAGGGGAGATTATCCTGGATTATGACATGATTACAAGGGTCCTTACAGAAGTAGACGGAGGGAGACACCACTAAAACAGAGGAAACAGCGATGGGATAGCAGAAGCAGAGATTGGAAAAACGACTTCTGAAGATAGAGGAAGGGGCCGCAAGCCAAGGAATACAGGCAGCCACTCAACAGTGCCCACCACCTTAGTGCCCGGGTGGTATGCACTGTGGCCAGCAGGTAAATGGCATAGATAATTAAGAAAAGGGCAGAGAAATTGATTCTCCCCTCAGAGCTTCCACAAAGAACAAGCCCTTGCTAACACCTTAGTTTTAGCCCTGTAAGCGTCATTTAGGACTTCTGACCTCCAGAACTGCAAGAGAATAAATTTGTATTGTTTTAAGCCACTAAATTCACAGTAATTTGTTACAGTGGCAACAGGAAATTAATACAACAATAATACTAAGACATTATGCACCTTTTTCACCCTCATTCTCTCACATGCATACAGAAAGTCTTCCAGAAGCTACATGACATGTGATAGGGCCAAGAGACTGAATGCAGAAGCAGATGTAAGAAGCCAGCTGTCTTCTACTGAGACAGACATTAAGGAGATTTGCTAAAATATACCACTCTTCTTACTAAATTTTTGTTTTGGAAAATACAGTTATTTTTCATAAAAATATAACATGTAATGGGTATATTGATATTTTAAATGAATTAGTAAATACATATTTTAAATTTTTTCTCAGTTTTAGGTTCTAATATAGACTGTTTTGATGGCTACAACCTACATAAACAAAAGTTCTTTGGGGTCCTCAATAATTTTTAGTAGAACAGGTCCAGCAGAAGCTGAAGAGGTGGTGAAAAGAGAGGTGAGCCTTAGTGCCCCGGTGGTATGCACTGTGGTTAGGGAGTAAATGGCACGGGTGATTAAGAAGATGAAACGAATGACAGTGAGGGACTCTGGGGACTTGAGCCATCCCAGGAACTCTGACCCCTCAGCCAGCCAGAAGAGGAAATTCTTTTATGTTTATCAACATTCCCCTGCGTTTCACTTTCTATTTCCCTTTTTACACTAACATTCTCCCTTCGAGAAGACAAATAGGAAGTGAGGGAGAAAGAAAACAGAAACTAAGTGGTGTGATAAGAAATGAGAAGAAAACATAAGCAACAGAATCTCCATTTACTTAAAGAAGAAAAAGTGGGGTGAAAATCCAAACACTTACCCCCACTGGTATAACTGCAGGAGAATCTGGATGGCTTCATCGTACTTTCTGATGGCCAAAGAGAAGTTCCCATTCTTAAAATCCTGGTTGCCAGATTCTTTCAACAGCTCAGCATAAGCTGTCGGGTCCATCCTGTGAGGAGATGGAGGGCAGGCTTGCCGCCAGGCCCGTGCAGGGTGCGCTCACCTTCACATCTGCAGTGCCGAGAATCTGGACAAGGAGTTTGTTCATTCTGGCTCCACCCACCTCAGAGAGCACAACCTGGCAACACCTCTCACCACCAGGGAACCACACAGAATGTCTGACAAGACCATTTCTTTCTCAGTTCTTTTCTGACCTCGGGAGCGGCCAAAACAGTTCCACGCATGAGGCAACATAAACCTGGCAGGTAGTGAGCACTATTTCTGTAATAGGCATTATTATTACCCTCTCATCTGTCCACCACCACAGCCCATAAGAAGGCATTGTCCCCACTGTTCAGATGAGGAAACTGAGGCTCGGAGAGGTTCAAGTCATTTGCCTTGCCATCTGCAAATGGCATTTCCCAGTTCTGACCCCAGATCTACCAATTCCAAGTTTCTTCTCTTCTCTTGACCACATCACCCTATTGGTACAAGCCAAACTCAGCTGACAGTCCTTCCTCTCTCCTAGATGGTGGGACAGGGAGGGAAGGTGCAGTCCTGAAGGCGTGGATATACAAGTGGCTAGGGCACAGGGACACAACCACTGCCTCTCCTGCCCCCTCCCTTCTTAAAACACTACAAAATAAGCCTTGGAGTATTTGTTCCTGAGACTGCCATTGCCTGCCTACTTGTCTGCAACCCCCAAGGGCACTTGCCTCTTTCAGGTCATAACCCCTGTTTTGTTCATATTTGTAGCCCTATGGTCTAGCACATAAGAGCACTTAAATATCTGTGGTATGGCAGTTTGAATGCAAGACCCAGAGAAGATGCACATTACTGACATTCTCCGGTGTGGCCTGGGTGGCTGCAGAGAAATGCCTGGCAGCCCTGACTACGTGGCAGGCCCCAATAAGCGTGCCGAGCAAAGGCTGGAGAGGAGAATGCCCAGGAGAGCTTCAAGAAGCAGCTGCCAAGGAGACAGGGAAAATGTGGGGGTCAGAAGAGATGTCACTTTTGATTCCGTCTTCCAGGGATGGCCGTGGGAAAGGCAAATTGGTGGGGAGGATCTTAAATATGTGGACAATTCAGGTGTTCGCAGATGCCACGTACCTATGGGGTCATAAAATCTATTGGGTGTTTTTGTTGACCAACACAATTGTTGGATAAATAATAAAATTATTACTATTTTTGTTATTTTAAATCTTGGTGGAAGGTCGAGGGGGGGAGTAGACCCAAGCAGGTACAAATGGTAGTTTACTTTAAACACATTTGGCTTCTTGGGAATATGGTATGTAAACGGTGCTACATTCCTTAGGCAGAGCTTTATCAGAATCAGACACATGACTCTTAAACAAGTCAGAATACAAACTCCTACCTACACTTTTCATTCAACAATCTCTAAATTATATGACTCTTGTTTATACAGAGATGACTGAAGAGAACATGAAAAATAATTAAAGAATCGATGTACCAGAGAAATTAAGGTATGTTTCTCTTCCAAATATTGTCAGTCATTCGTCAAATAAGTATTTCTTAAACTGGTCATGATCACACAGGTAAAACAAGAAAACCTCTATAACTGACAGGGAGTTAATAACCCTCCTTTATAAATAACCTTTTCCACTGAAAGAAAAGACCAATACTCCAACCAAAATGTGCAAGGGTACTAAATAGACAATTCACAAAAGAACACCAAGTAATTTCTACTAAATATATGGAGAGTGGATAAACAGGATTACCCTCACTGGTGCATAAAGAAATGAAAAATTTAAAAAGATATTATTGGAAAATAATTATGAGAATGACACCAAATGTTCTGGGCATCTCTTACAGGGGAAATATACTATGTCGTGGACAGATTAAGCCTCACTGATGTTTGCCACAGTGAAAAACTGGAAATAAATGTTCGATAATGTATAATGGATTTAAATCAGTTATAGAATATCCATACAGCAGAACACCACAGTTATTTTTAGAATGACGTTGTGACAGAACATTTAATGATAGAGTAAGTTAGTAAATGAAAAATACAGGCTACTGTAGGAGTGAAAAGGCATATATCCCAATCAAGTTTTAAATACATAAAATATATTGAAAATATGCCAAAATGTTAACAGTCACACCACTGGGACTAGGCAGGGTTTTAATTTTCATCCTTATGTTTTTCTGAATTTCCAATCACTCTACAATGTACCGCCTTATTAATCGGACTGTAAATGTTATTAAATTAAAATGAGATTCTCTAAGAGTTTAATTGAAGAATTCAAACACAAAATGTTTCTACTGTATTTACAAATACAATAAAAGCTATTCACTTCAGAATAATTTTTTCATACTACTCTAGAAACCAACAGTCAGCTCTTAGTGCTATGTGGACAAATATCAAATGTATTCACCCATTTATGTTTCTTCTTTTTCTTGGTACGATCACAGGAAAGGGGAAGGGAGGAATGCCAACCACACGGAAGGCTTTTTTATTCCTATCAGGATTCACTGAGAGTTACACGCTCAGTAGCGAAGAATGCTTTATATCTCCACCCTAGAATACAGATGGCTCAGTTGTCAGTTCTCTTTAAACACACACACACACACACACACACACACACACACACACAAAACACACAACTGGTGGTCTATTTGTAAGATGAAATTACCAAATACAAGTGGTAATATTTTAGCATAGTGACAATACCCCTCATAGCTAATATGTACTAAGCACCCACTAGGTGCTTTATATCATTGTGTCTTTTCATTCTTATAAGAAGCCCCAAGAGGTAGGCATAACTATGTCCCCATTTTACATATAGGGAAATTGAGGCAAAGAGAAGTTAAGCTACTTGCCACAGTCACACAGAAATTGGTAATGCTAGAATTTCAACCTTGTTTGCCTCATTTGAAGAGCTAAACTACATTCTGAAGGGCCAAGAGAGAGGCTAAAAGGTCAGCATCCAGTTAAATCACTACGGTGTGTGATCATTTTACCTGGCACTAAGCACTCTCTGCCCCACACCTTCAGTTTTGTTAATGGTGCAAAAGCTACAAGATACATAAAGACAGTTGCACAGCTGCACCATTGGCTTTCAGCCATTTTCACTGTGTCCCTGTGAGAATTCAAAGTTCAGTTGCTGGGCGGTGTCACAGGCTGCCTAGCTTCACCCAGTGAAAAAAATGCAAGAAAAACATAAAAGTACCAAGTAGATTTCGATATAAGCAAGTCTGAAACAGACCAGATCCAGGTTGTTGTGTTTTTAATCAATCATTGTATATACGTATATACATGAAATTCTGTAACTGACTTACAAGATTAGAGCAAGGACTGACAACAAGGGTGGGCTCCCAGGGAGCTGAAATGGGCAGAGGGAGGCTTTACCTTCATACTTTGCATGAGTACTACCTGAATTCTTGACAACAAATTTGTTTACTTTGGGGGACACCAAAAGCCATCAACGATCCCAGATCAACTCTGGTATGCTAGGGGTACAGACAGATCCATGTTGCGGCCAGGAAGAATAACTTTTAAAACTGACTCCCTCCTCCCCACTGGAACGGGGCCATAAACAGTCAGGAATAAGAATCCAAAATCAGAATTTATTCTGGGGACTTCAATTTGTTTTCTTTGCTTTTCTTTCTTTTTTTCTTGGGGGAAGGGGTGCAAAGGCAACAGGAAACGAGTACGGATTCTCTTAAGAAACTCATTCAAAATCTTTCAAAAGGCCTCTGGAAAAGTATGAAGTGCTGGTCGCAAGCCAAGCCTTCCCTATCCAGGGCGTTTAAGTAGAACAAGGATGACCAGATCTCCTTGCCACCCCCCTCAGCTGTCTCACCAGCCTGCCCCAGCCCACAAATCCAAGTTCAGTGGCCTGCCATAAACCTAGGGCTGGCTCAATCTAGCTTCTCTCCTTTGTCCATCAACTTTAAATTGCTCCTCAGTTGATAGCCTCATTTACACCCAACTATATGCATACCAAAGTCAAGATGGTGATTCTAAAACCAGCTGCCAAGTCTAGCTCTGAACTGTCTTTGTAAAATTTACATCCTAAAAGTCATACTCCCAGCAAAAAGTAAACACCATAAATAACTATCACCCTAATATGTGGTATCTCTTGAATGTTTTTAAATCCATACCTCTTTTGGTGAAATTTTCTCACATTCACCTAAGACATATGTGCCTCCCCATAGGATTTGTAACTTTCAGAATACTCCAATCCTAATATTTACATAACACCTTCCCTACACTAGGCACTGTGCTGAGCATCGGGGGTTTGATAGTAAAAGATGGCCACTACTCCCACCTTCCAGAAGTGTATTGTTTGTTAGGAAGATGAACATTAAATTTAAAAACACATATAATTAACAGATTTTTTTTCTTCTTGTGAAGAAAAAGTAGAGGGTATAAGAAAATAGGAGAATACAGCTTAGATTGCAGAGGTCAAGGTTGGTCTTTCTTGCAATTGACATTTAAGTCAAGATCCAAACTATGAGCAGTTAGATAGCCCAGTGAAATGGAAGAGTAGGTGGCCAGGCCAGGGAAACAGTATATGCAAAGAGCTTCACAGTTCAAGAACTGCCAGATGAAGATGAGTAGCATACAGAAGTGAAGCTGGAGGAGTAGGTAATGGCTGCAGAGGATGGGTGACCTGGGATCATAAATGCCATCAGAGGGGCTTGGAATTCATCTCAAACGCAACTGGGAATCAGCACTGTCCACTAAAACTCTCTGTGATGATGCAAATGTTCTATATTCTATACTATTCCATACGGGAGGCACTAGGCACACACAGCTATTGTACATTTGAAATATAGCTAGTATAGTCTATGGCCATACCATCCTGTATGTGTCTGATCTCATCTGAAATATACCTAGTACAACTGAAGAACTGAATTTTACATCTAACTTAATTAACTTTACCACACATAGCCACATGTGGCTAGTGTCTACCATACTGGATAATAAAGCGCTAGAAGGTTTTAGGCTGAGGATTAATAAGATCTAATTGACACTTCTGGATCATCCTGGCTGCAGGCAAGATGAAGAGAAATGGGCCAATGTAAAATGAATGCAGAAAGTATAGCCAGTAGGAGTTGCTGATGGACATCATGGGTGTGAGGGTGGGGAGCAAGGCTTTTGGCCAAATTTCACTTTGCAGTATAGGAATAGGGAAAAATATAAATGCATATAACACTGGATTTTCTTTTACACACACACACACACACACACACACACACCCTAGCCCCCTGCCAGTGCATCTAACGGCATAAAGTATATGCTCTATGGAGTACACAAACTTGGGAAATACACAAAAGCCTGAGACGGGTACCTTATGACTGGCAAGGCTGTACCAGAGAGAAATATATTCTACAGGACAATATATCCTGTGAGCCAAACATGGGATCATCAACCTAGGAGTGTTTCAGGACAGCGGCAGCTGGGGGAGAGGAGGCAGCAGCCACAGAGCGCCATTCTCTGCTCTAGAAGAGAGGAGGCCCTCCCTACACCAGCACTAGGAAAGGTACTTCTCCACCTCAACCAATCCAAAGTCAGGATGTGAACTTTCTTCCTGTTTGTTTGTTTGTTTAAGGAAGGGCAGTAGGTGTTAGAAGGTTAGTGGGAGATGAAAGAACAGAGGTAGTTTTAGAGTTTTCTGTAAGTAGCATTTCTCTCATTACCAAAGTATTTAGTAAATTTGGGGCAGCCTCTAGATGCATTAATCTGGAAGTGGTTTTACCTATAGCATGCATTCTCGATGTGGCAATATCATCCCCACAGGAAAGAAAATGAGTTCTTGGGGAGAGAAAATTTTTATTCTTTTTATGTACAAAGCACAGATATACATACAATACAGAAACAGATATACGGTATTACCTGTGGTGTTTAAATTTCACAGGGGCAGGTGAGAGCTATATTAGCTACAAGTCTAAAAAGGTTAGGGGGGAGCTATAATGAAATAAAGCTTGAGAAACACTGACCCAGAGGAAACTGAGGATGGAAGAAGAGGTGTTAAAAGTGAACAAAAGATCGATTTACTGAAAAATGGATAAATAAAATGGGGCAAATACATACAATGGAATATTATTTAGCCTTTAAAAGGAAGGAAATTCTGACACATGCTACAACATGGGTGAATCTTGAGGGCATTATGTTAAGAGAAATAAGCCAGTCACAAAAAGACAAATATTTTATATGCAGTACTGAGTAGTCAAATTCATAAAAAACAGAAAGTAGAAAGGTAGTTACCTGGGGCTGGAAGGAAGGAGAAATGGAGAGTTATTGTCTAATGGATATAGAGTTTCAATTTTGCAAATGAAGAAGTTCCAGAGATTGGCTGCATGACAACATGAATGTACTTAATACTACTGAACTGTACACTTAAAAGTGTTAAGATGATAAATTTTGTTATGAGTTTTTTACCACAGTTCAAAAATTTTCAGCAAAAAGAAAGCAAAACAAAAAACCCAGTAAGGAAGAAAAAGAAACACTAATACACCAATGTAAAATAGTATGTTCTAGACTTGTATTTCTACTCCAAGTTTGACAGAAAAATTATTTTCCTTATGCCCACTATGCTACATCAAGATACTCAAACGATGGCAGGATACCAAAGCCTCCCTGTTTCATGGTAGTACTGATTTACATGCACATCCAGGAAAGCAAAGGAGGCCAAGATACTAATTGCTGGCCCCACTGACAAAATGGCAATTAAAACGCAGCCCCTAGCAGGCATCATATGCAGGTGGTTTGCAGCACTCAAAGTGTAATTTCCGTGACCATAAAAAAAATTTTGTTATGCAATAAATGTATTTAGGGTTATAGTCAAATGGTCAGACAACACACATCAACAACTCCCATGTAATATTAAGGAAAAGACATACAGTAGGAATCTGTCATATTCCATTATTTTGACAAGACCAAATTTTTTTCTTTTAATATTTTTATTGAGATAAAACACAATAATGTGTGTAAGATGCAACAATCTTAAGTGTCCAGCTTATTTAATTTTTATAACCATATTAAGTCCCACCCAGATCAATATATAGAACATTTTCCGGTCCCCAGAAAGTTCCTTCTTGACCATTCCTGGTCTAAACCCACCTTCGCCCCTATTCTTATCTGTAAACCACAGATGGGTTTTGCCTGTTCTTGAACCTCCTAATCACAGAGTGGGTTCTCTCCTGGGTCTGATTTCTTTGCTTAATTATTTATGTGTGTAAGACTCACCTATATTGTTGCATGTATCAGTAATTCATTTCTCAATGTGTAGTGTTTGATTGTATGAATATATCACTTTTATCCATTCCATTGATGGGCATTTGGATTGTTTCCATTTGAGATAATTATAAATAAAGTTGTTAAAACACATTCTTGTACATGGCCTACAGTGAGCATAGGCCTGAATTTCTTTTGGGTACATTCCCAAAAGTAGACTCTCTGGGTCACAGGGGCGATGTACTATTTAGTTTTGATAGAAGTTGCCAGTTTTCCAAGCGGTTGAACCAATTTACACTCCCAATAGCAGAGCATTGGGAGTACAAACTGCCAAGACTTGTTAATACTAAGTATTATCAGCCTTTTAAATTTTAGCCAATGTGGTATCTCATTGTGATTTTAATTAACATTTTACTGATGACTAATAATGTTGTGGGCCTTTTCACAAGTTTATTGGCCGTATCAATGTCCTCTTTTGTGAAGTTCCAAATAAACCCAATCCTACGGAGCTGTGTTTTGTTTTTAATAAGTAACCACTAGATGACAATATGCAGACCCACTTTAGCTCATTTTCTTAGCAATAATATCACTACTAGACAGAAGGGGAAAGAGTGGACTCTGACCTGGACACCTGACATCCATCATTCAACTACACAGCAAGCAAACTATAATAAGGTCAGGAAATAAATTTTCTAAAGATGTTTGCCAATAAGTGGCTACAGGGATTTCACTAGATTCTAGTGATAGCATGGTGCCAGGAAATGTTTTTATAAAAACTAAAAACAGGTTAAACTTTTATGGCAGAAACTTGAAAGCTGACCCTTAATAACAATTAACAATATTTATAACTTAGGAAGCTCTGACACTCTATCCGTTTGGCTACAATGAACCATTCTTGGGGCCTTTAAGTGGCCACTCCTGCCTAACAGAGCCCCATTTTTGTTTGTTACCTACCTCTCTACCCCTTCTTCTTAAGGGAAGCTGACCCCACCCCTAGTTCCTAAGGGTCTGATGAGCAAATCCTATCTCCTTGACAGGGATTGGTTCAGTACTGAGTGTGAATTCTGGCCCCTGAAACTTAAAATGATGTTTTCTGGAGGATTCTGAGAAAGCGTTTTATCACTTCTCTGAATAAGCTTCCAGAAGAGAAACTCTCCGTTACTTAGGGCACCATCCGATGTGGAAGTGAAGCTGCAAATCTCAACATTGAGGTGCACACATGTGTGGCCCTAAACTCAGCTGCATTTTGTTTCTTCCCTAAGGATGAAACTAACACTCAAAGGAAGAGGACAAGGCCCAGGGAATCACAGGAAAATAGGAGGGAGCCATTGATTTGAGAGAATCGCGAAGCCAGCTCTATCGCTGGACTTCTCTTTATGTGAGTGCGTCACTTAGGATGTGTTTGACTACCACTCGTCTCTTTTATAAAAGAGGGAAACTTTCCCAAAGCCCACAAGCAGATTTCTCCTTTTGTTTCACTGGTCAGAAATAGGAATCTGGGAAAATAAGTATCTGGCCCTATAACGGCAAATGGCCACGGAAGAGAACATTGGCAGGAGCTGTTCAGTTTGCCCAACAACAGCATGTCCCAAAATGAGCCAATAAATATCCTTATTGCTTACATAGGTTTTCTATTACTTAAAACTAAAAGCAGGGTGATTTAACTCTATGACTATTACTATTCTATCTGGCTACCATCACTATTCTATTACTGTTCTATCTAGAACATTCTGTCCAATATGGTAGCCACTAACCACATGTAGCTATTTACATTTTAATTTAAATTAACTAATATGAAATATAATTAAAGCTTCAGTTGCTCAGTCACTCTAGCCACAGTTCAAGTGTTCAAGAGCCACATGTGGCTAGTGGCTACCATATTTGACAGCACAGATCTAAACTACCTCAATCACTGCAGGAAGTTTTACTGGAGAGTTCAGTTCTAGATAGAGTAGTAAGCTGGGTACAACATCTGAAATATTATTTTTCTACTCGGTGGAAAATTTAGCCTTCAACCCCTTATGCATGAGAGTATGATTGCTGTTTCCCAAATTTTGATGTGCAGAATCCATGTCCCAGAGGCCGGGTATTCCCATGCTTCGGCTATCCTATTCCCACCTCTGAGCATCATGCTGTCTTTCCATCCTGCACAGCATATAATACATAAAGATGAATAATATCTGCAATCAGGAACTAAGTTCTCTTGGAATTACTTCTGCCCCACATTTGGCATAGAATGTAGGATCACAGATTGTACTGGGTAAACCAGGCCCACATCTCCTCCAAGCATCCCCTGGTTAGTGCCCAGAGTATTACAACTGGAAACTAGTTCATTGCTCCATAGCTTCCCCATAACTACAGAATTTTAAGTTTCTACCCTATTTGTTCCCTTAATGAAGCAAAGACCTGCAAAACCAAGATACAACCCAATAAAACTGCTGTTGACCTTACAAAGCAAGCATGAAGAATATTTTCTGACATGATTTCACAAAGCAACTTGTTTTTTGTTTGACAAAGGGATAGAAAAAGGTATTATTCTACTGGTTTGATCCCTACTTGACTAGCTGTGTAGAATTTTCAATAAAGCCAACTTTAAAGTCCTATGTTTCCCCCGATATTCATATCAGGACTTGATTTACCTCAAACTGACTCACTCTTGTCCCTCACTAACCAGTACTTCAAAACATGTTTTCCGTTAAGTTCTACATTACAAATGAAACATTTCACTACATGAGAAAAGCAGAAGCAGGACTCCTGGGAAGGTTTAATTATATTGACACTGCTTTATGATTTGATGTTTACAGGTTTAAATTAACACAGGACTAAAATAACTTGTATCTGTCTAACCTAAGGAAACAGATACAGATGTACATTTTCAATAAGAAAATTTTTAATTAAGAAATATGTATACATGTAATTCTCATAGGGGCATTTTTTAAAAGCACCTTATAAAATATCCATTAACACCTTTAAATTTGTGAGACTTATATGGAGGAAAAAATAAAACTTTACTCAAAAAAAAGTAGTCTTGAATTTTTAAATACCCAACATGTTTCTGTTTGGGCAAATTCACTATTTTACAATGTCAAATCCTCCCATACTAACGAATTAATGTATATTTTCAACGAAATGTCAATTTAAAAAATCAAGATGTTTAAAGAAATTAATGAAAGAATTCTCAAGTTTATCTAAGAGAATAAATAGAATAACCAAGATATTCTTAATAAAACAAGTATCAAGAGAGAATCTTCTCTAACATTTTAAAATGTATTTATAAAACATCTGATTTTTAAAGTGTGGTACTAACATGACAGTAAGCACAGCAATGGAACAAAATTGAACATCCAGAAATAAACACATACTATAAATATAAAAGAATTCCATGTGTGATAAAGGTAGCTTTTTAAATAAATTGGACAAGAATGAATCATTTGGTACAACTGATTAAATGTCTGGAAAAGAAGTAAAATTTCTACTTCAAACCATGTGGTAGGTCAAGTAATGGACCCCCCAAAGAGGTCCATACCCTAATCCCCAGAATCTATGTGTACATTATATTACATGGCAAAAGGGACTTTGTAGATGTAATTAAGATCACAGGCCTTGAGATAGGGATATTATCCTGGATTATCGGGGTGAGCCCAATCTAATCACATGAAGCCTTAAAAGCAGAGAACTCTCTGTGGCTGGACTCAGAGAGATGTGGGGGAAGAAGCAGGCAGGAGAGATGCAGCAGCAGATTTGAAGCATGAAAAGCACGGGACCCACCACTGCAGGCCTTCGAGGTGGCGGGGGGGCACAGTGACAAGGAAGGTAGGTAGCCATAAGGAACAGAGAGAAGCTCCCAGATGACAGTAAAGAAATAGGGAGGCCGGGGGTGGTGGCTCATGCCTGTAACCCTGGCACTCTGGGAGCCGGAGGCAGGAGGATCGCTTGAGGTTAAAGGTTCAAGACCAGCCTGAGAAACAGCAAAACTCCTTCTCTACCAAAAAAAATAGAAAAATTAGCCAGGCATGGTGGCATGCCTGTAGTCCTAGCTACTCAGGAGGCTGAGGCAGGAGGATCACTTCAGTCTAGGAGTTTGAGGTTGATCACGCCACTGCACTCTAGCCAGGGCAACACAGTGAGACCCTGTCACCAAAAAAAAAAAAAAAAAAAACAACAACGAAAAAGAAATGGGGACCTCAGTCCCATAGCTACAAGGAACAAGATCCTACTGACAATATGAATGAGTTTGGAGGAGGATTTTTTTTTTGCAGACTTTCCTGACAAAAGCCCAGCCAGCTAACACCTTGCTTTAGGCCTTGTGAAATCAGCCAAGCTAACCCAACCCAGACTTCTGACCTACAAGACTGTAAAATAATAAATCTGTTCTGCTTTAAGCCACTAAGTTGTGGTCATTGATTATGGCAGCAATAGGAAACAAGTACACATTATATACTAAAATTAGTTCCAAATAAATGAAAAAAGGTCAGTGTAAAAAAGATACCACAACAATAAAAAGGAGCAAATTGTTGACACACAAAGCAACATGAAGAACTTCAAAAATGTTGAACAAAAAAAGCCAGACTTAAAAGAACATATACTGTGTGATTTCATTCAGACAAAGTTCTAGAGCAGGCAATCTAAGAAATCAAATCAGTGGTTTCCTAGGGAGAGGGGTATTGACTGGAAAGGGGCATGAGTGAACTTTCTAGAGGCATGGAAATACTCTGTATTTTGACTGTGGTGGTGGCCACACAAATATACACATTTGTTAAAACTCGGACAGTATACTTAAAATCTATGCCTTTATTGCATGCAAATATTTCATTTTTAAAAAAGCATTGAGAAAAAGAAAAGCACCAAGAGAAAATATAGGTACAAATTTTAGATCATCTTCAACCACTCTAGGAAGAAATTTTGCAATATCTAACAAAGTGACACATTATATATGGCCTTTGATCCAACAATTCAACTTCTGGGAATGGATCTTACAGACTAACTGTACACACAAGAAATGGCATATATACAAGATTATTCACTGTTAAACTATTTGTAATAAGGTGCACCCTCCCACAACAGAATATTATACAAATGTTTAAAAAAAAGGGGGGGGGGGCAAGGGCAACATACGTAACCTAAACATCTGTACCCCCATAATATGCTGAAATAAAAAAAAGAAAGAAAAAAGAAAAAAGAAATGAAGATGCTTTTATGTACTGATCTGGGATAATCCCCAAAATGTATTTGAAAAAGCAAATGTAGAACAGTGTGTATAGTATATTCCCCTTTGTACAAAAATAAGTGAAAAAAGAAAGAAGGAGGGGCTAAAGAAGAGTGTATATTTGCATTTGCTTGTATATACACAAAGAAATTCTGAAAGGATCCACCAGAAATAAAATTATTTACATTTATGGGGGGTGGGGTAGAGGGTAGAGGAGGGAGACTTTTCTTTGTAAAATTTTTATAGTTTTAGATTCTTGAATGACATTCAAAAAAGTTTTAGTGTAATGAAAAATTTTTTTATAAAATATGAAATCTTCACAGTTGAGGAGATCAGTCTAATGAGACCAAAAGCAGAAACCATAAAGAAAGTGAAAGACATGAATCCATGAAAACTACAAACTCATATGTATGTATCAAAAGGCCCTGAAAATAGTTTAGTAACACCCTAAGTCAGCAAGATTCAGGTAGACAGTTACTCTCTCACTGCCAATGGCAGGATAAAGTGGTAGAGCATCTGTCTATAGAAATGCTAAATGCACAAACTTGTGACACAGCTATTTAGCTACTGGGAATTTATTCTACAAACATACTTTGTTCAAGTACATGAGGATGTCCACTGCCTTGTTATTTATAAGAGCAAAATGATATAAATCCAAAAGTCCAACCTGTGGAGAAGTTTAAGTGTGGCACAGCTTAGCACGGAACCCTATGGAGTTGTTAAAAACTACGAATAGATCTATATAAAGTGAAAGCATCAAAATATGCAACTAAAGTGAATAAAACAAACTGGAGAGCAACTTGGAGAATAAGTTGAAGAGCTTAAGGATACATGTGTGTATATACACTTGATCTATTGAGAGACTATCTAGAAGGACACTTAGAAACTAGTAAGAGTGGTGATCTTTGAGGAGTAGATCTGGGAATGGGACGAATGCTCCTGAACTACAAAAGAATAAGTTTTTCTGTTGTTTTAAGTTATTCAGTTTGTGGTAATTTGTTATTGCAGCCCTAGGAAACTAATACAACACCTCTCTGAATATATTCACAGAATCATGGAACTAGAAAGGATTTAATAAAGTGAGATGGTTGGACAATTTCTGGAGCAAGGGACCCAAGGCTCAGAGATTCGGGAGACTGAGCCAGGTCACACAGGAATAAGCACCAGAGAGGAAACCAGGCTTATCTCCTGGCCTCACCCCAGTACCCTGGTCCACATCACCTGCCACCTGTGGATGGGCAGGAAATACAGGACTAGAACCCAGGTCTTGCTCCTGGTCTAAGGTGGTTCATGTTAACAGCATATTGGCCATGGTGATCCCTGCATGTTATCTGAGTTTAATCCCTGCAACATTTACAGAACCTTTGCTTTGTTTGCTCAGCAAGCAAAAATATTTGGTAAAAACATAGCCCCAGTATTTGCCTGTTTTCCAAAGGGGTTCCCTGAAATTACCATCCAGTTAAGCAACTACAGCTGGGAAAGTCTGTGGGACTCAAAGGCTTGCCCCACTTCCCAGGACAGGCTAGGCTGTGAGCACCAGGGGTAGGAGAGGTCAGCACTGTGAAGTCCAAAAATATCCCCAAGTCTTTTTCTACTGTGATTCTTCCTTTGGGAAGAAGAGCATCTGCTCAGGGGCCCCAAGAAACCTTTTTCAGCTGGAGGTCAGTGTCATTATGGTAGGCATGCTCTGGATGGCTGCTCAGCCCACCACAAAGGCCTTCTCAGGGGAGAGCTGAGGTGCACAGAGGCAGCCCCAGGGCCTTGTATACACTCCATGTGCCAGATCTGCAAGGCCAAGGCCCTTCCCTGAGAGTTTCTAAGCTGGAACTTTGGGAAGAGTCCTCTAGTGGCAGAAGCTGGGGTGGGAGGCTCCAGAGGGGTGCATCCTTGTTTCCCACCCTGAGAAGAAGCCAATCTGGGATAGGAGAATAGGATGCCTACATCCAGAGAGAAGAGAGGCAGAAAGAGGAGCTTCCGGAGCCCACACTTCCATATTCCATTGCCTGTGGGGCTGTCCCTCACCCTTCCTTGGTTATTGAGACATCAGCACCATTCCAGAACTCTCCTTTTGCCTAAGTAGTTTGAGTTGTTTTTTCTTTCATTCATTAGAAAGGAAGGAAGCAAGAAAGACTGATTTGCCTATAACTTCGTATTAGACAAGAATCCATATCAGGGGTGTCCTACCCCCACGCTACCCTGGACATCTCTGCTCACATTATTCCTCCCTGTAGGGCCTGACAAGGCCTCCAAATCCTTTGTGCAACATTCATTCCAGGTGGCCACACATTCACAACCCAAATGTATCCTACGTGCCGTTCCCAGTTTACACTGATAACGAAGACTTGGGCCAAAATTCAACTTGTACGTACAAGCACAAGCCTCCAGAGTGCCCTAAGTAGGAAACAAGCCAAAGACACGAAGTCAGCTGTTCCCAGCCTCATCTCAGCCTGCCTCCCCTAAGAAGCGTGCAGGACCAGGAATAGCTGTCCCTGAGTTGAGTTAACACACACCCTCCAGAGATATCTTCCTCGCCAGGCTAGATCTATAAGATACCAGCCTTTTCATTGCTCTCCCTGCCACAGCTTCACCCAGCTCCAGCTCAGCCTCCTCGCCACCATCAGCGACAGAGTCCCCAAATCCATCAGATCACGTACTGTGTGTCCAGGTTAAAAAAGCCTCCAGGATCACCCAGGTCCCCTCCTCCACACCACCTGCTTCTCAAGCACAATTTCCATATACATCGGCTCTTCCCCAAGGGACTTTCAGATTCTCTGGGCCCATCTCCCTCCCTCTACTCTAACCCCTCTGCAAACTTCACCGTCTCCTGGCATGCCCACCCCAGCACGGTGAAGGGCCACAGTCCCCTCTGCCACTCTCAACACATCCATAAGGCTCTGTGTGTAGCTTTTATATAATACCACTTAAGCCCCTGAGTTACGATTTACTTGTTGGTTTGACATGTTTCCCACCCAGCCTCTGTATTTCAGGTGCTGTGCTAGTTCTCAACATCTCTGTGCTAAACACTTATTTGTTTTACTGCCTTTTCCAGCAGCCTGAACTCCTAAAGCCGAAACGAAGTCTTAGTAAGTCGTATTATTTCTGCGACCGAAGGGCTCAGTGTCATTGCATGAATAAATAATTCTTTGACCACTTCTTTTTTTTTTTTTTGAGACAGAGTCTCGCTTTGTTGCCTGGGCTAGAGTGAGTGCCATGGTGTCAGCCTAGCTCACAGCAACCTCAAACTCCTGGGCTCAAGCAATCCTTCTGCCTCAGCCTCCCGAGTAGCTGGGACTACAGGCATGCGCCACCATGCCCGGCTAATTTTTTCTATATATATATATATTTTTTTTCGTTGTTCACATCATTTCTTTCTATTTTTTAGTAGAGACGGGGGTCTCGCTCTTGCTCAGGCTGGTCTCGAACTCCTGACCTTGAGCGATCCACCCGCCTCAGCCTCCCAGAGTGCTAGGATTACAGGCGTGAGCCACTGCGCCCGGCCTTGACCACTTCTTTATCAGAGACAGATGATAAAGCTGGAGGAATGGGAAAGGAAGAAAGGTTTTGGGTGTTTAATTCACTAGACGATTTCCTGAAAAGCCAAGAAATGTTGAACTGTCAGCTGTTCCCTTGGACAAATACAAGAACTTAATAAAAGCCAATCACACAATGTACAAAACAAAAACAACCAGATAAGCCCAACCAAAATAAAATCACAGAAGTTGTTGGCTACTTGGGGAAAACAAAGGAGAAAGATGTTTACAAATTAATAAGCACCTGTTCAGAATTTAATGGTCAGCAAACAAGGCCACATACCCCCTTGTACAATCATAGTCCTAGAGATTAAGAAATGTTAAAAGCAAAGAATAATCCTGTAGATTAGAAGTTTCTAGATTTTTGGAACTCGCAAAGACCACATTTTGCACACACAAAAAATATTAAAGGGAACCTAAAATAGGATTGCCAACTATTTTGCCAAATAAGAGTTTGTTTTTAAAAAAGCATACCATCTACTGTCCCCATAATTTCACAAAAGAAGGAATATGTTAACTCCAAAAAATGAGGAAGAATGTAAACTCAGACTAAATACAGCCATTCTCAAGGACCTATTCTCTGAGAGCCTCACCCTACATTTTAGTTGTGGATAGGGTGCAGATGATATGCACCTTGAAAGACGGATGACAGTACCAAGTCCTTAAAACCAAGCCAGGCCCCTGGAAGATGCTCAAGACGTATTGCTAAAGAGGCTGGGCTGGGTGGCTCACACCTGTAATCCCAACACTTTGGGGGGACGCCAAGGCAAGACGATTGCTTTAAGCTAGGAGTTCAAGATCAGCCTGAGCAACAAAGCAAGACTCTTGTCTCTACAAAAAAACAGAAAAATTTAATTAGCCAGTTGTGGTGGCATACACCTGTAGTCCCAGATACTCAGGAGGCTGAGGCAGAAGGATTGCTTGAGCCCAGGTGTTTGAGGTTACAGTGAGCTGTGATGACACCACTGCACTCAAGCCTGGGCAATAGAGTGACAGCTTATCTCCGAAAAAATAAAAATAATTAATTAAAAACCACCTAAAAAATAAGGTTAAGTAGCTAAGAAAGTTGAGACAATTAAAATAAAATTATTAGTTAACTTTTTTTAAAAAGACAAATGAGAAGGCTAAGCATCAGAGAGCAGCAGGTTACTCATAAATCTTGACTCAGGTACCTGTGCTAAATCCAGGCTGCCCAACAACTGCCACATTTCCCTCATTTAGGCTCCAGCTTGTTTATGGGGAGCACTTGGAAGCTATAGATGGTTGTGAAGTTGGGAGCAGCCCCAAGGAAGGCACAGCCAATCCTGTGACAGCCCCTGAACAAAGGTGCTTTCTCAATTAAAAGACAATTTGAAATTCAATAATAGCAGCCCAGTCATAGGAGCCCAGTCATCCCCTCCTCCAGATCCCTCCTCAATCCTCTCTGTAATATTTTAAATGCTACTTAACGGTCTGCACTGTACCTCTCACCCCCAGGGCCATAGCAATCTGCTTCCCTCTCAATCTTCAAGCCAAGTCAAACCCAGCAGAGAGGCTAAAACACCATGCACTGCTGCATGGGGAGAGTCTGGAGGTGCCTAGGAGCTCCCCATAAATAAAACTATTCTATCTCCCACACGCAGGGACAGCTGAAGGGTAGCCGCTTAGCAGTGCTGGGAGGATCTGCATTCTAACCCCAGCTCTAACACTACTTGATAGTTTCCTGAAACATATGTGGGTGGCCTTGAACTCAGCCTTGAAAAGTGTGGATGTTGGCCAGGCTTAAAGATATATTCGTCTTTAGTTAACCTTCTATATAAAACACAGGGCTGTGTATTCACACACACACACACACACACACACACACACACACACACACAGCTCCTAATCTCATGTAGAATAAAGTCCAAATAGCTCAGATTCCCATTCTAACTCCTACACACACACACACACACACACACACACACACACACGCCTCAACTTTACCTTTCTAGCATTCTCTAACACTCTATGTATGCCATGTTGTAGCCACAAGACCCCAAATTCATGTGGCTCCCTCCCACTCACATGTCTTTGCACAGCAATGAACATGCTGGCACTAGTGCCAGAAGGAGGATATAAGGATATGAGTGTTTTCATGGAAGAGAAAATCCAGAAACTTGAGATCAAGTCCCATTTTTCCCTCTTCCAGGCCTGGTGTCAGGTGGCAAATTCATTTAACCCTAGGCCTCAGTTCCCTTACTAGAAAACAGGGAGAGTATTGCCTACATGACTGGACTCCTTGTTTCCTCAATTAGTCAACAAATATTAATCAAGTGCCTACCGTGTGCCAGGCACTGATGCTTGGGATATGCGAATGGGCAAAACTAACAAAAAACACTGCTGCCCACATGAAGCTTACATTCCAGCCCAGGCATATCTGTAAAATGGGGACTGCTCATATTTCTGTGGGAATTAAATAAAGATAATATATGGAACACATTTAACATAGAGTCTGACACAGTAAACTATTATTATTATTACTTTATCAATGTTTGGAGTCTAAGCCCTTTTGTTCCCCATTATTCTTAATGAGAAGCTGCTCCTTTTATCTGAATGTCCCTCTCTCCCTCCTGGCACCCTCAATCTGCCTGCTAGAAGTTCTCTTCACCAGTCTGGGTACAGCTCAAAACTGATCACCCATACTTCTTCCTGGGAAGGAGTCAGGAGCTGGGAACTCTTGGAGTGCTTGTCTGCATCTCCACTAATCCCTTCCCACAGGTCTGCCTGGCATTAACTCTGTTGTACCACCATTAGCAGAGCCTGTGTCTCATACATTTACATCCTCCATGGCCCAAGACAGGGGGCCCTCAGATATATCTGAAGAATGGGACTGACTTGAAAAATAAAAAGCAAAAGGATATGAGAGTAAGTAAGAAGAAAGAGTATATTAGAGAGAAAGTCTAGGGGCCAGATTATAGGGACCCTTAGTACCTGGCCAATGAGTTCAGGCTTAAGTGAGCCCTGGAAGTCACCAATGTTTAAGCCTCCAGGTAGAGTGCACCATCACGGGCAGAGGATGAGCCAGTCCAAACGTAACCAAAGGAGACTGCCCTAGAGGCCACAGCTGGACACGAAGGATGAGCCCGCCCCAGTTCAAGGCTGCTGTCTGAGCATTCTTGTCACAGTGAATCAAGATTTCCCAGTATGGTGCTATAATTTTCTGTATTTTCTCAGTTGTGCACTACTGGCACAACTGGCCTAGTTTCCTCCAAAACACCATCAATTTTTAGGACTAACAATCCTGTCCCCTTTCCAAGTGCTGTCCCCATTGACAGGAGGACCCGGTGCTTAAAAATAAAAACATCCCAATCTAAATGTTGCTGTAACTTCAAAGACAGGTATAGCTAAACCCAGACTTGGCTTGCCTCCAAAACACACAGGGAGTCCACCAGCTCACCAGACTTGTGGGAGCTCACACAACCTGCCATGGTAAGTGCAGGGCGGGCACTGACACTGACGTTCAACATTCTGGCAAAAAATGAAAATGACTCAGGTAAACTGAGTCCAGGGTATCCCAGGCAAAAGTCATTCCCCCTTCCAGATTTTCAACAAAAACAAGGAAACAAGGCAATATTTGCTTATGAAATTTGAGAACAAGAAAAATATCTGGTCAGGCAGAATGGACCTCACTGACCAAAAGATGAACATTTTAGTCGGACACCATGACATTTTTGGCTTCCAGAGATGCCTGTTTACCTGGTTCAATGCTCTTTTTTTTTTAAAGTTGAAACTCAACCATTCTCACCACCACAACCACTGGCCCCACTATCAAGCTCTGCTGTAACTTAACATGTTATGGTGTCATCTTTGCTAAGGAGATTGTCCATTTCCCCAAAGTTCCTCTTTCTTGCAAAGATTTCTTATAACAAGGGTGCTTCTGGCCTTGGGAACTTCAGGATGCACTCCAAGCAAACTCGTTACAAAAGCAGTGAGTGCATGGTCATTCTGAGGGCAAGGCACTGACTTGTCAGTTCCACTTCCCCATCTAGAAAGGCAGAGAAGGGTCCATTCCTAAAGGTAAATAAAATCAATGCCACATTCTTGACAAAGGCCAGAGGCCCATACCCCAACTTCCACTTTAGTTTTTAAAAACATCTTCCTCAGGATCACTTTACTCTTCCCAAACATGGGGCCTGCAGGCTCTGCTTTGGCTGCTAAAAGAATCTTCATTCCAAGAAGCAAATATAAAATAGTAAGAGGGTATGTACCATAAAAATGGGTCTTTGGTAGCAACCACAGGAAAACAGAACCAACCAGCAAAGAGAAATTTAAGAATTCCACAAGGGTAGTCTCTATTTGGCTTCTGACAACTATGGACTGGGAGTCGAGAGCTAAGGCGTTGAATCCCAGATCTACCACTAACTAGCTGGCAATGACTAACAAGTGATGGCCTTTCTGGGACTCAATTTCTTCGTCTATAAAATGATCACGGCCCAGCTTTTGAGGCTGCAGCTGTGAAATTCTGAGCAAAGAGCTAAAGAATCCCATTAGGAAACTATGAATCCAAAGTTTATGGCAGCCATGCAACACCCTCCTTTCTTCCTCAAAAACAAAACAAACAAACAACCCAGGAGCCATTATGTCCCTACCTCCCCAACATTCACACAAGTCCCACTCTTCTTAACGCAGGAAGCCAGCTGTGTGGACACACAGCCAAAACCAGAGTAACCAGAAGCATCTACGGCCTGCTTTTTCGGACGTTACTAGTCTGAATCCCACAGCCACATCCCATAGTACTCTCATTACTCAAGTACCCATTTCCTTACACAAGCATGAATTTCGGTCTCCTTCATCTTTCCTACTTCCCCAACTTCCAAAGTCCGTTTCCCAGGGAAATGCTGACAGTCCCTTCATCCTCTCTCAGAGTGCCCCAAAGAGAACCTGCAGCTGCCACCTAAAGCTGGTCAGTCATAAAATCAAGTTAATGAATTAGGACCAGCTTTATAAAATCAAATAGAATGGAAAATATCATTGTGCCTCACCCTGTAGACAGAATATACCATGCAGCTCTTGTTGCAGTTTTATACTTACCTATGTATGTAGGTGGGTGGGTGTGGATCTCTACTGTGGGTCCTAGTCAAAGAAAAAACTTAGAAACCCGTGATCCTATGGCAGTGGAATGCGACTCTGGGAGTGAATGCTACACAAACCCAGCCAGCTTCTATCCCCTGTAGCGGATGCAAGAGCCAGCAAAGGGTACTTAGAACTCAAATACCCATCCTGCAATCCTACAAAACAGATTTGACTGAGAAACAGTTGAAACAAACTTCTGACGCCGGCCCCCCAATCCCGACAAGGTAGTACTTTCTTTAAAGCACCAAACAGGATACTCAACAAAAGACTAAGCTATCAGAATAACAGCCTTGCCTCAAAAAGGTGCCTGGCACCCAAATGCTCAGCACGAGGTAGTGAGAGAGCACGCCGGTGCTGGGAACGCAAGGCCCTTTACTCCCAGCTCTTCCTTCCTGCAAAAGGATTTACTGGGATAAGAGCAACTGGGCTGGAGCAAGTCAGGGGACTGGAGACCTGAGCCCCATTCTCTCTCCGCTTTTTACATTTTTTTTCTTTATTTTTCAAATTGCACACCTCCATAAAGAATTTCCCCAGGAACCACCAAAGCTTGCAGCCGCGCAGAAACACCCCCAGCTGAGAGCAGAGGTGGCCCGCGCTGCACACCTAAGATAGGCTCCATCTCAGCAGGGTTGCCAGAGTGCGCGCGCTTCCCTGCGCGTGCGACCGCGAAACCAGGGTAGAGGAGTAAGCGGGGGACGGAGCAAGCTTCCAAGGCGACAGGCTCCAAGCCCACGTTCGAAAACGCTTCGAAGCAAAAGCATCGGCTTCTCAGGACTCTGCTTCCTAGCCTCGGGTCCATACTGCTACCCCGCCCCTACACTTGGTTAGCCGAGGGTGGCGGGCAGTGTAGCCTGTTCTGGCCAGCCCAGCAGCTCACGGTCGGGCGGGCAGGGAAGGAGGCCTACTCTTGCCAGGAAGGGCTCTTCAAGTTCCCCGCAAACCCCGCCCTTCCCGCCTGGCGAGGTTCCCGTGCACCTCTGTGCCCCGCGCCCGAGCGCCCGCCCGCCCGCAGTGCATGCCCGGGTCGCGTCCGCTGCTCAGAAACGTGGCGGTGGCCCCCGGCTCCCGCGGAGAATGTGGGAGGAGAGCCCGAGAGTCGCGGGTTCGAAGCCCGGGTGGGATCTAGGCAGGCCGCGCGCCGCCGCAGTCTTGTCGCAGCGCGTGCCCTAGTCCCCCAGGACCGGGAAGGCCGAACCCGCCCCCTCCGCCCCCCCCCCGCGCCCGACCCCGCGCGACGGGCCTAGGTCTGCACGTAGATAGCCGCTGGCCCCACGCGAAAGCCCAGCGGGCCCGCTCGGCCGCCGCCTTGGGGGTCGCCAGCCCTGCGCGCGGCCGCTTCCCGCCGGGAAGGGGCGCGGGCCTGGAAGGCCGGAGGCGCCCCGTGCTTCCCGCGCCGCTACGCACCTAGCTGCCCGCGGGTCCCACTTGGCCGGGGCCGGATGACCCGCAGCGGGACGGCCACCGTCGCCTCGGGAGCCGCTTCCCAGTGGGCAGGGGACGGCAGACAGTGCGGAAGCTCGAAAGCCCCGGGCAGCGACGGCGCGGTGCGGCGTCGGCGAGCGGGGCCCCCTGCTCCCTGAGGCTCGGCTCCCCGCCATGCTGAACGAGGCGGGGACGGGGGGCCCAGGCGGTGTGCAGCTGCAGACCTATTCCAAGTTTCCACGTAGTTGCGAGAGCCCGAAGACTGTCACGTGCACGTCGCCGCTGGGTGGGAGGGGGTGTTTGTCATCCTGTTCAAAAGGGGCGTTTCGGTGTCTCACATCATGCCTGGGAGTGCTCCAATGGCGTGGCTCATGGCCGCCTTTGAAAAACGAGTGCTTCGAGCCCGTTAACACGAGGGACCAGACACACACACCGCCCCCTCCAACATGCCCCGTCAGTAGTGAATTGTGCTGTCCTAAGTGGGGCCCGCCGCAGTTGTCGCGGAAACAATGTGATCAGCCAACGGCTTCAGCATGGCTTTTCTCCTTCCCTCGTTTCTCCCTCCAACAAAAGAAAGTAGGAAGAACAAGCCCATAGCTCCCACTTCCTGGTTACCTCACTTCAGGAGTTCGGCGAAAATTGAGGACTTACCGTGTGCTCCTCCCTCCACCCTGGGCACGCTGGGGGTTCGGGAGCGAAGGGGGCGGCGAGGCCGCGGGCTCCTCGACGCTCGCGTCCGTGTTCATGTCGAGCGACCCTCTCACACCACAGGTGGCAACTAGCAAGGAACTCAAGGAGGATTCTGCCTCGTCCCTCCACGTCCTGGAAGGACAGTGGTGACCCACAGAGTTGGGGGGGCGGTTAGGACCACCTCAGGCTGTCACATCCCTAACGGCTCTCTGCGCAGTAAGCTGCACACCCCGCCACCCACCGCTCCCGTCTGGTCTTTCCAACTCCTCTGGGGCAGGGAGTACTTTCCTCCACGCCGCCGCAGAACCTGCCCAATCGGAGAGCGAAGCCCGTGGCCCTCTTCGGGGGGCGGGGCTCGGCCTACACTGCCTCCTGGTGGTTCTCGCATCCTTCCAGGGAACCACCACACCAGGAGCGCCTCGTGGCAAGAAAGAGGACACCACACAGAGCTTTAGTGAGAGGAACTGTACGGTTTTCAATGAAGCAGAGAGGCTTTGGTGACACCTGGGCACACCTGAAGCGCACAGCCCGTGTTCTTCTCTGCACTGGTCATTCCGCGTCATGAATTAGTCTATCAGTCTAGATAGTAGTCTCTTTGCTTCTAGAGTCTCACCTCCTCCGATTTCTTCTGTGTATTAATCTTCTTCTCGAAATAACACATTGCATCACTTCCAGGTTAAATGCCATCAGTGGCATTCCATTGCCTACTAGAGACAAGATTAAGTGGCTGGTCATTTGAGACTTCATAATTTTACTCCACCCTTTGGTCAGCCTCCTCACACAAATACTCTTACTCCAGTGGTTGCCACCCTTGGCTATACATCGGAATCACCTAGGAAGCTTTAAAAAATACTGATGTCTGGCTCCTGCCCCCAGATAGTCTGATTTAGTTGGTATGGGGTATGTCATGGGCATCAGGATTTTTAAAAGCTCTCCCCATAATTATAATATGCAGTAAAGTTTGGGAACCACTGCTAGTCTCCAAATAGTTGGACTACTCGCTATTTACCAGACATCATTGGTCCTTTCACTTTGAGAAGACTTTGCATATCCTTCCTCCAATGATTTTCCCAACATCTCCCAATTCTATATTTAGGAAAGGCCAATGCCACCTCCTCTGGCATACCTTTTTTTTTAAGCAACCCAAGAGATTGGTGAGGACGCTGAAGGTTAAAAAGTTGCTTCTACAGTTTGACGACCCTTTTCATAAGCATCTCAGAATCATGTCATACTTCTTCCTCTGATATCTGCCATCATAGTCCTCAAAAGTCACATTAGTATGTTTCTTTTTAAAATTGTTTCTTCTCTGTCTTCTATTTTTATATTTTTTCCTGAGATGTCACAGCTTTGAATATTTTTATATTTTTATCAAAATTATACATTCACACAGTTAAAAGAGCAGTCACTTTTGTTCTTCCCTCCTGACTCCTCTCTAAAGGCAAACACTTTTACATCTTTTAGCTGATTATTCTGATGCCTACGTTCATGTCTCTAAATAAAATGTTTTTATTCCTACTTCCTGTTGTTGCGGCTTTTTTTTTCACAGTTTTATGCATCATCAGGTAAATTTTTTGAGATTGTGTTTGTCTGAAAACTTTCACTCTTAGTATACTTCTGCTGGGTATAAAATTATGGGTTGGAAATTATTTTCCTTCAGAATTTTGAAGCTATTACTCTAGTGACCTCTAACTTCCACTACTGCTATTGAGAATTCCTAAAACATTCAATTACAGATCTTTTTATTGGACCTCTTTTTAAAAAAAAAAAAAAATCTCTGGAAGCCTGAAGAATCTTTTTCTCCCCAATGTTTTGAAATTACACAATGATTTGCTTCGATGTGGGCCAATTCATCCATTCCACTGGGGTACTGGGGAGGTTTTTTCGGTCTTAATACTGAAGCTCTTCAGTCTGAAAAATGATCTTGAATTATTTGATTAATTATTTCTTCTCCATTTTCTCTATTCTCTCTTTTTTGGAAATACTATTATTCAGATATTGGACTGCCAGGATTGGTCCCTGTGACACAGTTCCTTAATTTTCAAATCACTTCTCTCTGGTTTTCCATCCTTTTTGCCTTTTTTGCTCTAGTTCCTGGGAGATTTCCTCATTACTTTAACTTTTCCGATAGCTCTTTTTTATTCTGTAAGCATTCCTTTGTTGGAGTACTCCATTCTCTTTTTCATGATCACATACATTTTCTTATCTCTCTGCAGATACCAGTAGTGTTTTTTTCTCCTTCAGAGGCTCTATTCTCCAGGATCCTTTTTCTGTTTATGTTTTTCTTTTGGTCCCCTTGTTAAGGATTTTCCTCAGAGGCTTATCTGCTCATGACTAAAACTGGGGAACAAGATATTCATCAATAGAGAACTGATTGAATAAACCATGGTACCATGGAGAACTATGCAACTGTACTAAGAAATGAGGAGTATCTCTATATAACGCTATGGCCTGATGACCAGGAAATATTGTTAAGCAGGAAAAATCCAGTGAAGAATAATATTTATAGTATGCTACCTTTGGGGTAAGAAGAAGAGGTAGATATTTTTATGCATTTTCTTATATTTTCTGAAAGTAACAATGGAATGAAAACCAAAAACAAAGACATATATGGCTGCTTAACTTAAAAGGAAGAACAGGATAGAGGAGACTAAGAGGGAAGGTAGGCTACTTTTTTATTTTATTTATTTTTTTAGATACAGAGTCTCACTCTTGCTCTGTCACCCAGGCTGGAATACAGTGGCATAGTCGTAGCTCACTGTACCCTCAAACTCCTGGACTCAAGCAATCCTCCCGCCTCATCCTCCTGAGTAGCTAGAACTACAGGCATATGCCACCATGCCCAGCTAAGTTTTTGGTATTGTTTTTTTCATAGAGACAGGTTCTCACTATGTTGCCCAGGCTGGTCTCGAACACCTAACCTCAAGTAATCCTCCCACCTTAGCCTCCCACGTAACTAGGACTACAGGTGTGAGCTGGCTGGCTTCTTTAAATATACCTTGTTTGATAGTTACAGCTTTGAAACCATGTAAGCTTTTAACATAATTGAAAAGTTGTATTTAAGTTTTTAAAAGTAGTTCTTAAAATTGAAAACAAACTGAGTCAAGTGAATGTAACTGTACATCAAGTGGTACACAAAATTTATTTCCAGTGGTTTTAAAACACAGTATTTTGACTCAAAGGATGTACCTTAAGGGGGAAAAAGTCCAGAAAAAAAAATCTTGAACTTAATATTAAATAGTTTTATTGTAACTAAGTAATATTGGTATATTATTTTAAAAACATTTATTTAAAAATATTATTTGGTAATATTTTCATTACTAGAATAAGCAAATAATTAATTATGACAATGTCATTTAAAACCAAGATTTTCAGTGTAAAAGAAAAGAAATACAAACTCAAAAACATTAAGGAAAAATTCTATAATCTGAAAACTGAATTGGAAATATCAGTATGAACTTGTGGTTTATTTTCTAGGTCTATTTATTCTGTCCACCTTTGATGTGATGCAGTACTGCTGGGTTAAGTAATAATGTGTGCCCCTGGCATCCAGGAAGTGATCTCTAAACACCATTCTTCTCTACAAGAAACCAGGACTCTAAAGGTTCTAAGTCTGGGGCAGAAATGTACCAATTGAGCCTGGGACATTTTGCTGTTCCAGAAAGTAAAGAAACTACCAAAAAGTAATGGGGTTGTGTCCAAGGATCCTGGGACCAACTTAGAAGGGCTTTCACTGCTCAAACATGAGAAATTAAGCATTAATTAAAAGGAGAAATCATTTTTCTAATTCTATCATTCTTTCTGTATTTATTAACTGGAATTCTTCTATAAATAATTTTCCATCTATAATCATTTGGTTGCCCTGAAAAACAGTTCATATAGAAAAGGCAGGATAAATGCTTATTTTTTTTCTTTTATCTACCAGTTTCAGAATGAGTTGGTGCCCTAGAAAGCAGTGAAAATTTTTTAATGAACTCATGGATTTTTTCCAAATATTTGATGTACTTTAATCATTACAATCATTTTTTTCTTTTTTTTTTTTATTTCAGCGTATTATGGGAGTACAGATGTTTAGGTTACGTATGTTGCCCTTACCCCCCGTCCCCATCATTTTTTTCTTAATGCTCTAATTTCTCCTATTGAAAAGTGTAAGCTTTCTTGTCAGTGATCATCAATGGTGGTAAAAATCACTAGGAGAAAGGATGGATCGATCTGGTTGGCTTTTTTTTTCCCACTTATCAGTCCCACCATCACTGAAACTGGGACAGCCAGATATTATTGATATGTGCCTCCTGATGTGATGCAAAAGGAAGTACACAGCAACACAAATGAAGAATTCTTACCCCCAAAAAATTGAGTCTGAATTTAAGCAAGCCCCTAAACTAGAGGTTCTTAACTAAGAATCCACAGGTAGATTTTGGGAAGTTTGTGGATTTGATTGGAACATAATTTTCATCTTTATTTTCACTAATCTTTAACCGAAATTTAGCATTGCCTTCAATTATGAATGTAGGCAAAAGCAAAGAAAAAACTGCAATAAAAGCATTACCCAAGTCTTTGTGAACAATAGAAATCATGGATTCTTTCATATCTCATTACAGTTATGGATACCTCGAAATATTGTTTTTGATAACAACTGCCTTATAATTATTATTAGGCCTGCTATTAGGTCTTTTTATTTAATGCGTCAATAAAGAAGACATTATATTATATCACAAATTAGTTTTTAAAATATTTTGAGAATTATAGTTCAATATGAATAATTTTCTCTGTAATCTAGTGCATTTTATTTTAAGTATTTAAAAATATTATTCTATTACCTGGTTGATCCTTCCAGTAAAATATATATACAATAATAAATATATATATATATATATAATAAACAGGGGTTTATGGATGTCATTAGATTGCTAAAGAGGTCCATGACACATAACAGGTTAGGAATCCCTGCTCTAGATCTATCAGTTCATAGGATGCACAGAGGATATAGAAACACATGTGAAAAAGTCACAATGGGCTGGGTGCAGTGGCTCATGCCTATAACCCCCTGTAATCCCAACACTTTGGTAGTCCAAGGAGGGAGGATCACCTGAGCTGAGGGGTTCGAGGTTACAGTGAGCTATGATGGATTGTGACACTGCACTCCAACCTGGGTGACAGAGTGAGACCCTATCTCTTTTAAAAAAAAAAAAGTCACTGTAAGGGCAAATGACTTGGTCTCTTCAAATAAATGGCATTAGACAATAGGGCTTGGAGGAGGGAGGAGTAAGTATAGCAGAGTGTAAGAGATTTAAAGGACACCTCAGCCAAATGCAATTCATTAACTTTGAGTCCTGATTCTAACGAACCAACTGTGAAAATAAATTTTTAAGACAATCTACAAATCTGAACACAGACAGGGTGTCTTGATGATATTAAGGAATTAATATCATTAATATGAGACTTTTGATGGTTCTACATAGAGCTGGCCCTCAGCTTTCCCCACTGCCAGCTTGCTATTGATTCTCTCATGTCTCATAAGGCATTTCCCATTCCTCTAACAGTTCTCCAGCTTCCAAGTTTTTGTGGCTGCTGCCTTCTCTCCTGTTCTTCCTCTCCTTATGCCTTAAAAAAATCCCTTTACTATAATTTTAGTGGGGTTTCAGGAGGGAGATAAAGCACACACTTTGTTCAGTTTGCTGCAGTACTCCAATATTCTCTTTAAGGGGTCAAAAGGCCTGCCTTTTGGAGAATGTGCTCAATAACGCTGCCTCCCCCCGCCCATTCCCACCCCCACTCCCATGCCCAGCTATGCTTTCGCTCCGTGGTGCCACATCTCCCTCCCTTACAGCCTTGGGTCGCAGAGCCAGATCAAGGGGTGATTCACCCAGGCAACTGCTAATGTTACTTACCCAAAACATTACTGAAAAGCTAACAAGATAGAGAAGCTTGTATCTACCAAAATTCTAGGGAGAGTTT